>JAGGNH010000124.1:0-167086 GCA_026586065.1 Dioscorea zingiberensis
TTAGCGTTAACTATAGTTCAAACTTAACCACAGTTAATAAGGTTACATAATTACCCTCGATTTTTCAGTAATCTTTTATCACCCTCTCTAATGTCTACAAAATAACCAATACCTACAAAATGATCATTTTGTTGGTTAAGAAAATTACATAATTACTTATAATTACCCTCATCTTTTTACATCCGTCATTTGTAGAATTATATGAAATAACTAATGTCAACAAAATAAGAAAACAATTTAAAAACCAGTTTAGTGGTACCCTTATTCCATCCATTGATTTAACACCGTCAAGTGTCAAGCTTTTAACTAACCACGAGGGGCGTATAAGCAAAAATATTTACTGATTTGGAGGGTATACAAGTAAATATTATTTTTATAAATTATTTAGGTAATTTTAAGAGTTTTATAGAGGGTATACAAGTAAAAAACCATATAAAAACTACCGTGACTAGGGTTTTATCATCTATCTATATTATTATAATAATGGTCAATTTTGCAAAAAACCTTATATAAGAATGTAAAAATTATTCAATGATTTTTTTTATTAAATTGGAGTCTTACAGAGAGCCTTCTTGAAAAAGAAGTTACCATCCCCTTTTACCACAATTGACCCTCTGGTAGTCGACCTCCTTTGACACTACCAGGTACCTATGTTTTGCTTCTGATGGAGATGTAGCCATGACCAACCCCTAATGCCGAGTGCGCCTTCTACAGGCTTCGTAGCACGCTATTCACGACTACGGTGTGCACCTATAGGAGGATCTCCACCTGTTGCTCTATGTATCGAGGCTACACCCCGATTTGCGCCCGCGTGTAGAGTCGCTTAATTTTTCCCCGAGCATTGCCCCACGCTGACTTATCGGGTTAGCGAGGCCCAGTAGCATTGTCCAGGCCGGGGTAAGTTTGTTGGTAGATGTTGGCGAGGTAAATCTGAAACAGCAGGATGTTAAGCAGCTCTACAGAGATGGGGAAATTGATTGCACGCTACTCGGGGCGGAGTTAGGGAGCATGGACTCCCTTTTAGCGATAATATGCATTAGGCCACGTAGGGCCGCCTTCTATCGACCTTTCACATGGGCCCCTTTAGGAGAAACTTGCTTAATTACGGCTCCATAGCTTCCAATTGTAAGGATCGAGGCCCAAAGTCGCCTAAGCCCTTAGCCGTATATTCCACGCAAAAGGGTTAGAAACCTCCTAAGGAATGGCGTGAGCCCGGCGTTATTGAGCCTACTAGAATCCTTTGGTCAAGTGCGGGTGAGAGGGTAGATTGCCCTAGTAGTGATCAAATCACTGTCTATTTGGAGTCCTTCCAGGCGGGACTCCGGTTCCCATATTCCAGGAACCTTCCGGAGAGAGATTTTCGATTGTTATGCGGATAAGTCCCGACCAGTCTATATCTCAACGGGTTGAGAGCCACGTGCAATAGTTTGGCAATTCTCTTCAAGAAGATGGGGATAGAACTTACTTTGCACAAATTGGAGTGCAGATTGTATTTTAGTTGAAAAGGAATTCAATTCCCAAGCAGCGGTTGGATCTATATGTTGCCTACATGGGGAAGGGAAGTACCCGATTTTTGAATTACTTTCCTCTACGTTTGACCCCAGATGCGGCAACTTCCTTCTCGCGAGTAGGCTTAGATTTTACTTGTATTTTTGAACTTGGCTAGCTTCCCCATATGGGTGCGTGATGTAAATAGCGATTTCTACCTCTTAAAGCTATGATTAGCCACATCAATTCGACTTTTGCCTTACCTCTTTAGGTACTTCTTCTTACAGAGTCCTTATCACGTCACATCCCTCTACGAGGAAACTTTTGCGCTTTCCTAAAATTTGGTCGATGAAGACCCTTTAAGGGTGACTAGATGGTTCATTTCCAGAGGGGTCGAGTGGATCTTCCGCTATCCCGTTAATGTATAGAGCAATATGGCTGACCTTGATTAAGTCACCACAGCGTAACTATATTGGATGAGTAAGGAGACCCTACGTCTTCATCTCACACCGATCTCCTTAGGCAGTTATCCATTTACCACCGATTACATGATAGGTCCTTGTTTTGCTCACTCTATGAATCAACTCTGGTTTACCGTGAAATACAAATACTTCTCATTGAAGCCCGAGGCCACGGGGGGTTAGTCTCTAAAGAGTTTCTCCCAAATACCCTCGAAGAGCAGAAGAGAGAGAACCTCCCCACGGCCTCCCAGGCCTCGGAGTCACATCAGGAGGATGGGGAACCTCAGTTACCTTACGGCCTTCCACAGGGGCAAGTGAGGAATGTGGCTAAGAAAAACATTGGCGGAGATAAAATGGACGTCGGGCTGCTCGGTTAGACCCCTTCACCTGGGAGGCGCCTCTTAAAATTTCCATTGGTCTCCTTGGGAGGGTTGTGCTGAGGCGCCAGGAAACTTTGCAGGTGATGCTTCCTATGCCACCACCTACTCTCCTTTTCCTAGAAGTGTCTTTGTGGCCCCTTGCGTCATTTCCGCTTTCCACCACGGTGAGAAAGTTGCAGCGGTGTCTAGCAATTTGATGTGGCGGCTCTCAGAGCTTGCATGGAGGAGCTCTTATTTTGTACAACCATTTCGGAGATTTAAGGCGGCCATTCCTACTTCCCAGTCAAGGCTTTGTTAGTAGGGGTTGAAGGCTTGTAGAAAGGGGAGGCCCGGAACGGTGCATGTCCTGTTTTTACTCCCAATCCCGAAGCAAGCCTTGCCCCAACTCCACAAATCCATGCTTGAGGATAGATCTAAGCGGATCAGTAGAACTCTTTCTCTCTCTACCTCGCATTTCGAGGGGTGTTTGTAATTTTACTTGCTTAGCTTCATGGTTAGGCATCTTTGCAATCTCCCCCCCCTTCCCCCCTTTATTTTTTCCCTTCTCACCCAACTTGTGAAGCCCTTACTCTGCCTTTCAAAAACTTTTTTTTGTTATTGTTGTCTCCCACTTACACACCGGCATTTGAGGTGTGGTGCAGTTGAATCCCCTTCCACAGCCGGTGGCTCACCGGCTGTGGGCAATAGATTTGGAATTTCCCACTTCCAGAGTGTGGTTTGGATTCGAGAGCACTTTTATAGTAGCGCCGGCTGATCGTGGTTTCACGGGGCTTCATCACTGTGGGTGTTCACTTTGGGGAGCGGGTTCTTCACCTATTTCCTAGGGAGAGGGTTGGCCCAGCCGGGTCCACGTGGTTGAAACGTCCGTGGGTTATTTACTCCCAAGGCCTTTGGGATTTGTTACTTTCCCTCTCTTTAAGAACTCACTCCCTCCGATTGCCCTCTAGGATTCCACATCCCTTTTTTTGTGAATCCTTCTTGGAACTTCCCATGAGGGAATAGAGCAGGCCGAGTGTGTTACATGGTTGGAAGAGGTACTTTGAGGGCCGCTACTTGGTGTTTTGGGAGGGAGGAGGCTGACCCGGAGTAGGGAGTTCCAGATCTTTCACTTAGGGGTGTTAGGAGTGCACAGGGGAAGTGGGGAAGTGAACAGACCGCCAAGCCTGCCGGCGTTTCTTGCGTGCGTAAGTGGCGTACACGCCCACTTGAGTGGCCAGCTTCCCGATTTTGTACACTAAGGCCAGCACTTGGTTATAAAGTCGCACCTTGCAGAAATTGGCAAGTAACACAGCCTCAGAGGTGGAGATTTACTATAAATGGCAGCCAATAATAATATTAGCCATTCTGGCCAATAATATTAAACCCCATTACATCAGTAAATCCATTATCATTGTATTATGTCAGGTATTCATTGGTATCCGATGACAATAATAATTGTGTGTGCTATTAATGTATTCATATTAGTATTTATCATCATCATTATCATTATCATTTATCATGAACTTATTGTATTAAATCATTATTATTATTATTATTATCATTATTATTGTGTATTCAATATAAATTTATGTTGTATTCATCATCGTGATCATCACATTATTATTATTATTATTATTGTTATCATCACAGAAAATTGTTAAATTTATCAAATCACATCATTTATTATTATTATGAAATTCAATGTAGGTAAATATGGGTATCATCATCATCGTCAACAATTCATCATCATCAAGGCACTCATCATCATTGTCATCCATCTGATATTGACCCATTGTGTATTATTATTATAAAACATATTTGGAGGGATAGTACTTGCCGGTGGAAATGGAAGTGAACACACCCGAGTACTCACTTGATTTCCGACCAGGGCCGGGACTTTCAGCGAGGCTGACCCCTTAGCGGCCCGCTTTCCCCAAGCTGAGGCAGCCCCTTAGTAGGTGAGAGGTGGCTTCCTGCTTGAGAGTCTTGGAGATGGCAGAGAGAGACCCCGCCATTATCCAAGTGACCTCCTCCCCCTGTGAGAGGCGAGGAACAAGATGCCTCCCAGCCCTGCACCTTACGGGCTCTCTCTTTTTCGTAGTTTCTTGTCCCTGTGGACCCTAGCCTTTGGATTGCAGGCGGCTACAGGCTTATAGGGTGGAGAGATTGGACGGCGAGGCCCGTGAAGGGAGAGGCGGAGGTGGTTGCCAGGACCTGCGCTATCCATCCAAATGGTCATATGGGAGAATATACTCCCACAAGTTAGGTTTGATGTGGACCAGAGAGGGAGAGGCTATGCGCGATGTGATGGTTGGAAGTAGTAGCCATACCGCTGCCGGATGCAGTGGGTGGCTACAAGAAAGGAGGCTAGGAACTTACGGTGGGGGAAGGGCGCTGCACACGGAATCATAGGATGCTAAGGGAGAGCTTGGAGGGGCAACTTTGGTTGGCCGGTCAAAGGCAGGCTTCGGGATCTTCTAGGAGGTTACAGCTACTGCATATACGTTGGATGCGTGTCCACTTGACACATTGACACTCCAATCTAAGCGTTAGAGGGAGCCATGCCTTCCTCCTTGTTGCCCTCTCTAACGCGCCTTTTTGTAATCCGACTTTATTCTTTAGAGTTAGGTCCGCTTGTGCCTCCTCTTGCAACATACTTAGGAAAGAACGAAAGACTTTACTTTTATTTAAAGGGATGTTTTTAATATCTTCTTTTTTTGTCTTTTTGTGAAAGCTACTTCTTGTGCCAATGAAGGTGAGTCTTTGAGATGATTCCTCTACAGACCACTTTCTTCCCCACCTTCTTACTTCCCATTCTTAGAGGTGTTGCGGTGGCCCTCCCTACTGGAACTGGGCCTGACCTCCCTAGAGGGGGCTGAGATGGGGCTACCCACGGGAGAGATTTGGGGTGTGACACACACCTTGATCGCTACGGATTTGCAGGAAGGTACTTGGTTGGAGATCCCGGCCCCAAGGAGGCCCGGGGTACATGGCACTTTCAAGCCTCTGGTGCCCTATCCTAAAGAGGGAACCTGTTGGAGATCCCACGGCCCCGAAGGGACCGATTAGACGTGGTACCTCTGGGTAACCCAAACCGCTCGACAAGGAAACCATAGAAATCACCGAAGGCTATGAAGGGAGGGATCAAGACTTAACACTCCGAAAAGATGGAGGCATTGGAGTTTCCAAATCCTGCAAAAAAAGAGACGAAAGAATGGAGGCCTGATTTAATTATTGATAATATCTCCTAGGGGTATTCCGAGGTGTAAAGGCTGCTGCTGGGAGTTTTTGGCCCGTCTAGGTCAATAAGCCTATAAGTGTTAGAGGCGGGCGCAGACAGATTTCCACACTTGACTTAACATACCGCAGCTCTCCCTAGTTGGGGGTTACACTTCCCCACTTGCATTTATTCTCTTTTGAAACATGTTTCCTTCTCCAACTCAGCCTCCCATATCCTTTGGTTGAGGGGGTGCCTTGCTATAAGTCGGGATACATAGTTTGCGATTAGGTGACTGGCGTCATACGGGCGCTACGCTGCAGTACCCCCAAATCCAATTGCTAGATTACATGCCCGCGATTGAGAGGCTTCCTCATTCTTTGCACGCCTCATTGTTGGTGGCACATTTGCTTGAAGCAAAACTTGCAGAAAAGTGGGTAGTCAAACTTCAAAGCCACCTGAAGGGCTTCTCGGCTGCTTCCAACTGTTTACCATCCGGCTTCCCCTGGTGGAAAGGGCCATCTACGATGTAGGGCGCTTACGCGGTTCTTCGCAAGGTACCCATGCCCTCGAGGGACCCTTCACGGATAATGCAATACAGAGTTCATTCTACTATGTTGCAGGGTCACTCCAAAGCAAAGAAGTCGCACTATGGCACTGAGCTTTAATCATAAGTCTAAAGGTTTGTATGGGAGATGTAGAACTTCGGTAGGTGGGAGTTCTAAGTGAGCCTGGGATTCATCCCAACCTTCGAAGGTCTCCGGCCTTAGGAGTATTCACCACAGGGGTTGGTCGATGAGAACGGTGATTCGGTGCCCCTGGAAGTGCTGCCTCAATCTCTGGGCCGAAGTGACTAAGGCGTATACTGCTCAGCTTCGATGCGATATAAGGTAGAAGTAAAGTCGACACGGGGTCGTTCGATTGCACTGGGCTGGATTTAATAGAAATTTTGGTCACGGCCCGGCCAGGCTTCCGATCTTTTTTCCTTGATGAGCACAGCCCACCTCTGGGCGGAGATCGCGGATATATAAAGAGGTTTTACTCTCCCTATCGAGGGCTTGGTTAACAAATGGAGGGGAGCTCCGACAATGTTCTCTTTAATTTGCATTGGAAGGGCTTTTTCGCATTCCTTCCGTCTCTGCCTCCACTTTGAGCGGGGCCTTCTTGAGCCCCGAAAGGAATAGGAGAGTTCCTTATCCCTAAAACCCTCAAGATAAATCATTGACCCAAGGTGCTGCCAGCACCTCACTGTGGAAACACGAATCTCCGCAGATAATCTGGGCAAGACTTTGGGGAGGCTATCATGCATGGGACTCACTCGGATATGCATCTAGGGATGGCTTTGCAACTCCGGTTGGAAGTAAAACTGTATGAAATCGAGGAACTTCCTTGACTCCAACCGGCCTCAACGACCCATTTATAAGGGGTTGAGAAGCATCCCGGTCATAAAATTGGAGCATTTGGAAAGTCTCCACAGCAATAGAAGCTCGGCTATGTGGATAGCCCGATCTTCTTGCTCTCTGAAGCGAACATATATTATCGACTATACTCACAGCTCTCCACTTTTTCTTCCTAGTTGATTCTACACGAAGACTTTTGTATTTGACCTCTTGTGAATGCTCGCCATGCGTGATTTTTGAGGTCGGCGCATGACCCAAGATATGATGGTAGTCCCTCTCCTTGATGAAGGACGTTTTTCATCCAGAGTGCGCCCACTACGACCATCTTTATCTTTGTTATAAATTGAAGGAATGCATCACGGCCTGAGCATCTCATGCCACCGTGGTGGAGTCTACCTAACACTTGTGCTATTAGTCAGGAAGGGAAGGAAAACTATCTTTCACGCAGCAAGCTTTGTTGTTACGAGGGTATGCTTGAAGTCACGCATATCGCTTAACTTTCCATTGGCTTTTTACTATAAGAGATGACTACTGGCCCAACCACTCGGGGTGTATACCTGCCTCCGATGAAGCCATTTGCCGGCGCCACAGCCTTCCACTACTTCTTCTTCTGGATTGCCTGCGCGCGCTTGTCTCTTTTGGAGGCGAAGTGCTCACAGCTTCTAGATCTGCCCGGCTTGTGGGGTTGGATCTACGTTCCCAATGGAGTGTTTGCATTATGTGCTCTTTGTCTACTCCCGGCATGTCCCCCTCTCCGGGTCCCTGTGGCGAAGACATCCGCGTTGCCTGTCTCATAATACATGCGAAGATGCCCTTCTCTTTAGTTCTCTCACTTGGCAGCCGAAGTTCTGATCCACGATGCATGAACTGCAGGTTCTCCTACGGCCTATCCTGCGAGAGCAAGGGGATCGGTGGATGAGGTTTACACCTCCACGGCATGCAGTGGCTCTGGGATTTTTCCTGCACGAGGAATTACAAATCATCCCTCGGGTTCTCTGTGTCCAAGAGAGCCTTACATCGTCTCTCCCTTCCGTGTAAGCGCCATACGTAACACACCCATTATCGTGGTAGTCACTTGGAATCCCCGTAAGTTTCCCTGGGCAGAACCCATCTTGGTGGGGAACTTCAGCAATAAGATGGTACATGGAGACCATCTAATACCTATCAGGGGCATTTAAGGCCCGGCCTCCCACGAGGTGGCATTATAGATAGAGAGGGCACCTTTATCACCACAAGGTTAGGGGCTCACTTGCGTAGCTTGTAAGGGACATGTCTCGGTGGTGAGTTGGAGGCCGCGGGTTTACGATACCCTCAGGTTGGGAGTGTGTAGGTGTCCCAACGAGAAAAGCTGATTAGAGGAAGTGGGACATTAGGTAGAGCGTAACACTTTGGGTCTGTGGGATGTTCAATTTACTGTATACCTTTAGGAGTAGAGACTCACGCCTACCGAAGCCTCACTGTATCGACTCAATAAGGACACTCCCCCGACCTGCGTGGCGGCTATGTTAATGGTAAACTCCAATCGTGGCGTTATTATGGGGGTGAGACTTGACCTTCCTCGTGCATCATCGCTTAAGAAGAGTGTCGAAGGCGTTGGCTAAGGTAAGACAGCACTTTTTTGGCCGCGATCTCCACTCTTGAAGGCACTCCTGGGGGAAGTCTCTTGCTAAATGACGGAACTACTGGGACTTTAGCTTAGGGTCCCCACAGAGGATGTCAAACTGCTGGTGATGACAGTGCTTCTAAACAAGAAAAACCAGCCCAGATGGGAGCTCAATTCAGTCCCCCACTTTCAGAAGTTCAAGCCCGAGAAAAGTGAGTGAGCAGAAGAGAATGATGGAAAGAGAAGAACTCCTACGCTCTTACGCAGAAACAAGTCCAAGAGAGTTTCCTTCCCCCCTAGACCTCCTCATGAAAGCCGAGGGTCCAAGCTATAGATGGGTAGAGGGTGTGTGTTTGGAAGTGAGTGGAAGAAGGGAATGATGGAAAAGGATCAAGGGGAGATCAGGAGAATAGAGCCTTCTTGGAGAAGAGGTTATCCTCCCTTTTTACCTGGTCCGCGGCCCTCTAGTGGCCGGCCTCCTATGATACTACCATGTACCTATCACCTGTGGCTAGTCAAACGTAGCCCCAGAGCAACCCCATATCTTGGTCGGGGGTGTGCTTTTTGCCCACAAGTCAGCTGTTGCACTGCCGGTTTTCTACAGTTTAGGTATATACACCTTGTAGAAGAGAATCTCCGCATGTATTGTTCTTTTTTTGAATGGAGTTGGCCTATGCTCAATGGAAGAAGCTACACCTAACCTGCATTCTGCATGAAGTGTAGAGGTCAGGATTGCTTCCCCATATATATACTTATATATATATATATATATATATATATATAGAGAAAGAGAGAGAGAGAGAGAGACGAGAGACCGAGAGAGGCTGAAGAGAAGCAACAGGAGTTTTAGTACACAAAGCTAAGGTGACTACCCCTTACAAAGCTAAAGAAGTACTGTCCATCAGTCCCTAATTACTCAACAAAATACACTTGTAACCAAAGAAAAGAGTAAAGGCGAGTAAACATAAATAGTAAACAAAGTCGGGAAGAAGACTCCACACCTATAAGTAGCAACATCCTCATGCACGTTCTCATCGTCCTCTACCCCGCTTCCCTCGTCCTTCTCAACATACGTAACATTGGTGCTTTCGGGGAGTAGATAGGAGCAGCCCTGACATCTATTCCTCGGAAAGTTGGACACAAGGTATGTGTAGTATCCTGAATTCCCCGATTAAGCGATCACTTGTGTGCTGGTGAGGTCATGCTATAAGTATCCCCTGAGGCGCTGCTTCCACTCTAAGCCTTGGACCCTCTGCCAAGTAATCAGGTCATTGGTGAATTTGGAGTTTGCCTGCATTGGTGGAGTGTTGGTGCAGTTCACGGTAATGACTGAAGAAACGGTGATGTCCCTCCCTGGATCGAGTGCTATTCGGGATAGGCGAGGGGTTGCTGCATCAATACAGCATCTTCTGGAAGAAGTAACTTCTCCTTTTGATAAGTGTTTAAGTGCTCATAATTTTATATCATTTTCACCTACACTTTTGCATGTTATTTGAAAGAGGCAATTATAGCCCACTAGTTAACTCAATTTGTAATAATTTTTGATTAATCGGGGCATATAAAAAGGCCTCGGAAAGCAAGACCAAAAGGAAACAGATTGAAGGCATCAAGCGAGGCGGAGTAAAAACCCCGGGGATAACCGACAAGAGCAACTGGCTGGCGCATATAAGCTGCAGCAGCCTCGTCTGGAGCAGCGCCGAGGCAAGCAGGAGGCTGACCTCCGAGGGAGCACTTTGATGCGCAGCGCACGCTGGTCGCGGCTGCTTCTGCGCCCATATACTTCCCAAGAAGATTCTCAAAAGCTTTCACGGGGAGACTGGCAGCGCCAGCGCATCTATTACACTTGCGTGTAAAGCCTCCCTCATACGCATACTTCCTAAGGAGTGAGAAATCGAGAAGCTTTCACGCATGGGCGGAGGTTATGCGAGCCCGATGTATCCGCTATACTGCGTGAACCAAAGGCTCAATTTGTAACCCCACGCGTGGGTTGGACTACATGGACTAAAAACATACGAAATATATTTTTTGGAGCGTGGAGGCCTATAAATAGGGGCGATTAGGGTTTGGAAAAGTGAGCTTGGACCATCAACGATCATCTTTTATCACTTATCAACTTGGGTATCATCATCAACCACACTCCTACGACGAGGCTTGGAGGGAGATTTATCACAGATCCATACATGACGCCAACAGTGGAGGGAAGAGCATATTTCATTATGTTTATTTCCTTCATCTTTTACTTTGTATTGGATTTGTGTTCCCCTTCTATGGGGAACTAACTTGTTAGGTATTTGGGCATGATGAACCCTCAGGCTATTGACTTTTCTTGACATTGATTCTTAATGGTTATTTAATTGCTTTTATTTTGAGATCTATTGAGTGTTATTCCTTGCATTGGATTTCTACATTGCAATAACCCGGATTTCCAATCCAATTCACTAGGGAAAGAAGCAAACATCTCCCTGTATATAGATCTACCTCAATAGAGAGGGTTGTGTGTACACCGAGAGATCGGGTACTAAGGAGAGCAAGTCCTTAATACGTCTTATTCCCATAACCCTTCCAAGATTTAGGTTCCCAATAACGCTACTGTAGTGAGGGTACTAGGTATTAGTCGCCTCGAGAGAGGGATCAAATACATCTTAGGAATCCATGGTTCAAAATCGGCAACTATTAACCTTAAGTTCTTTGTCAATATCCTTATGAGAGCACAAGGGTAGACCTGACCACGGTTTAGTTCCAGTTCGTTTTTGGTTCCGAACCTACGGTTCCTGTTTTGTAAAACTTAGAACCAGAACTGAACCATAACTTCTGTGGTTCGGTTCCGGTTTTGGTTCGGTTCCAAAATAGTTTAAAAAACCAATCAAATGAAGACAAAATTTGTCATATGTTTCACTATGATTCTGTGATTGATTGAAAAATTGTTATATCTTAAAGGTATAATCCTCAAAATAGTCCCCCTGTTTTAACCAGGTGGCCCTTTTAGTCCCTCTAATATAATTTGAGCCTTTTATCTCCCTTTATTTTTCGAATTCGGTCCATTTAATCCCACTGTCAAATGGAAGTTAAATTTTCTATTAACTTATACTGATGTGGCTTTTTAAAATAATAAAATATTATTTTTAAAAATTAAAAAAATAATAAAATGAGTATCGGGTTCGGATCCGGATGATAATAACGGATCCAATCCCTCATTTTATTACCACGCAAAGTGTTCAATACTAATATTATTATTTTATAAATATTTTTTAAATATTATAAAAAGCCACATCAACATAAGTTAACGGGAAATTTAACTCATGTTTGACAGAAGGACTAAATAGACCGAAATCAAAAAATAGAGATGATAAAAGGCTCAAATTATATTAGAGGGACTAAAAGGGCCACCTAGTTAAAATAGATGGACTATTTTGAGGATTATACCTATCTTAAATAGATTTGGTTGTGAATCGTGATTGGTTGAACAATTGTTATATCTTAAATGTGTGGTTCCGGTTTCAAAACGGTTTATTTATTATTTTTTAAATTGTTATATCTTATCATGTGTGATTTAAGTGATTTTTACAAATATTTTGAATAATTTTGCATTTTAATGTTTATCCGGATGAATTTTTTATTTTTTCAGTTAAGATAAATCATATAATATAAAGGTATTATATATTTTTTATTTAAAAATTAAAAGTGGAACCCGAACCGGTGGTTTGGTTTCCAATTCGTAAGAACCTAAACCGAACCTTAATATTCCGGTTTAAGGTTCTGGTTTGGAACCGAAACCTTTTTTACGGTTCTGGTCCCGTTCAAACAGTGACAATTTCGGTTCGGTTCGCTAGAACCGCGGTCAGGTCTACCTAAGGGGGGTTCTCTTCCTAAATACCTCCTTTTTATGATTGATTTCCCCACTTTTTCATTTTGTCTTTTGTGAGTTCTGATTCTTACTCCTTCTTAGTTTAGTAATTAGATTAGTTTGAAACACCACCCAATTGTGATTAGACTATATAATATATAGATAGTTAGTACTAGTACTTCTCGGTCTCTATGGGTTCGACATCCGACTCTTTTGAGTCCACTTTATTACTTGATATGATGCCTACACTTGCAAGGAGTATACTTGCAACCACTCCTCACCCTATCGGACACTGGCCTGCTGACACAGGGTGTTGATAAGGGAGGGGAACATAATCTCTTCCTTGATTTCCCTGTTATTGCTGGTTGTGAACAAGATTTGTCGATGAATAATGTGAAATCCAAGATTTCTCTTATTTAGAAAAAATGAATGTTTATTATTTTGGTAGCTGAAATAATTTCCCCATTATTTATTCGAAAAGGAAGGTGAAATAAGTTGAAAACCCTAATATAGTTAATTAAGGCCTCCAAGGATCTTTTGGTAATTAAGGGTGATTGGAGAACCCAAAAGTATATATATATATATATATATATATATATATATATATATATATATATATGGAATAAAGTTCATGATAATAGATTGGTGATTGATTTAATCTATTAAAGGAAATCCCCAAGTTTAGAATTAATTGGAGTTGATTGAGAGAGAAGGAAAAAGCTCGATTTACAAATTCCACTAATTGGAATAATTTGAGACTTGCTAAGTATTAACCATTTTATAATTTTAGAAAGTCTGTGAGGATTAGCACCAAAAGTTAGTTTCTCCTTACTCTAGAGAGAAGGACCCGGATTATGTAAAATAAAAGGGGCTTAAGGACTTGAGAGTTAGAATTTTACTTCTCTCATAAGGAGGGGACACGCATGCGTGAGGATAGTATGTGTACGAAATGAAGTCACGAGGGGGTTATTTGTCAAATGCTAGGGAAACCATGTAGAGAGAGAGAGATAGTTAAAAGAGATCCAGCTTGGTAGGATTGAAGATCCCGGAGGGAGTGTGGATCGCAGAGGCGGTGGGATCCAACCATCCGAAAGCTACCAACTAAAGTACTTCATAGTGCAATGATGCGTGGTGCCCTTCTCATCGTACGGGCCGATTATAGACATCCATCAAGGTGAAGCGAATAAGTTCGCAGGCGGAGAACCGGCGTGAATCCAAATCCGCTCATGCGTAAGGATCGACATTCTCTACCGTTCATCTACTTCGGATGTCTTGCGGATCCAAGGAGCGAGATTTAGAAGCGTAAGTCCATCGATCCCTAATCTCGAAGGATGCTGAACCGGGCTCGAGGAATCTGATTGATCGCTGATGGTGAGGTGTGCGTCTTCTCTCTCTCTCGATTTAGGCCAGCGCCGCCCTTGAAGCGAGCTACTACGCTTGCTGCCGTGATCACCAGAATCTGCAAATATGGAAGGAAGGGGATTTTACGTGTTTGGCTTTCCCAATCACTGGGATTGGATTCTGCGAAGCTTTCCGTGAGCCTCTATAAGAACCGAGGCACCCTCCGAAACCTAATACCACCAGCGAGCGGCGGCGAATGATTTTAGTTCCTCGTGAGAGACAGTGAGGGAAGAGGAAGATAGGAGGTATCCTTCGCGGCGAGCAACCAAGAGCTCACGAGTAGAGGACGGGAGTCCAGAAGTTCATCGCAGGGAAGACGACTTGGCGTGGATCTCTGTTGCACCATCGCAAGCTCGTCGGAGCAAGGGTAGGTGGAATGTTTCTTCTGCGGAGATCCAAACTCTTTTCTCTGACCTTGTGTTCATTCTTTAAGGAAACGCCAACTTGAAATCGTACTCCTGTGCGCCACCTGAGAATAAGCTAACCTTGGCCGGCGGCCTTGACAGCGGTCTCTTTGGGTTTTTCTTGGTGTGAGTCCCTCTCATATCATTGCTTTTAATACCATGCATGCATGAGGGATGGTTGTAAAGGGAGTGGAAAGAGTTCGGGGGCCTCATCATTATAAGCCGATGAGCTTGACACGAGGAAAGGAGCACCGTCACGCGGCGGCGAAGAGAGAAGAGGAGTTTTACGGCCCTCCAACCCAAGAGGCTATCGCGGAGTGTAGACTCTTCTCGGATAATGTAGGCCTTGTAGTGAGGTACGGGTCGTCCAGGCAGCTTCAGCCGGTGGCAGTTGCCTTCAGCTGGTAGCGGCTCAGCTTCTCTCTACAGTAGCGACCTAGAGAAGAAGAAGAAGACTAGATAGTTAACAGTGGATTAGACTAAATCAAGTTGATTCTTAAATTAACTAAAACATGGTTTAGGTTCGAATCTGGTCTGAAATCTTTAACTCAACTAATGGTTTGGGTTCGATAAAAAAGAATTGGTTTAGACTAGGTCTGATCACTTAGAGAAGATTGGGTTTAGGCTAACCAGTTGGCAAAGTTGAGTTGATTCAAGTTTGAATTTATGTCAAGCTAGTTTGATTAAATCTATTTAGTAATAGGTTTTGGTCTATTGGGGCCTGGTTTGCAATTTTGATCAATTTACTTGGTTGGGCTCAATCAAGTGGGACTAATTTAATCAAGTTGATTTAACATAGTTGGGTTGAATCAAGTAATAAGGGTTTGGATCCATTTTAATTCCAAACCAATTAGCCAAATTGATTTGGGGCCGAGTCTGAATCTAAATCAAGTTGGTTTGATCAAATCAGGTTAGTAAAGGATTGGGCTTAGTACAAAATAAAATAAAATAAAGGAAGAGAAATGTTGGAGAAGAGGTTTGAACCTGGGACCTCTCAGGTGGGCTTAGTGGGCCTTAACCACCAAGGCCTTGTTGCTCTTGTGATTGAAGAATCTGGGATATTTAATCAAAGCTTGACTAACCAGATTGAGGAATAAAAGACCAAAAATTGGAAGGTAGTGGGATTGGAACCCATAACCTCTCAATTATAAATAGAACCTTAACCACCAGGACATGGAAAGCCACAGTGATGATTTCTGATATTTTTAAAATAAATAAGGCTGGACCAGGTTGGGTCCAAAGGGCTTAATTAGTGCACCATACATGTACAACTAGGAGGTTTTAAGTTTCTGGACCACAGCGATTTAAGTTCTACTATCAGGTTGTGACATAGAGTTGTGACAGGCGGGATTTTGCTGAGTAATCCCCGCCGACTTTGTTGAGGTAAGTACACTTGCCTCGTACCCACTTTTCGGAGTTTCCTTGGTTTTGCTGTTATCATGTTGTTGATATTATTGCCTTTTGAGACCATACATGCTTCCTTTATTTGCTTGGAATTCTTTTGAGCATGCTTAGTTGTTACAGGATATTGGTATCCCTGCTTTGTTGTTTGGTCTTCCCCCTGATTTCAGTGGAGCGTGGGGGCTCCGTTTTGGAAATGATCAGGGACGGGACACCCTGGCGTTTCGGCTTGCCATGCCAGAGGGACAATACTCTAGTTGTCCTGCTCGTTAGTGGGGGTGATTCGCTGGCCGTGTCGACACGTACAAGAGGTGGCTCTACCCGAGTATGCGACCGAGTACCAGCATCTGACCCAGGAGGGTCGAGGATCGAGCAAGATGTTGATGATCTTGGCGGAGATGTCTTGATGAGCTTTTCCTTTAGAACTAGTTAGCAAAGCTTGGAAATTTAGTGAGTCATTGTAGATAGAAGTCATCTGGTTGTGATTGTTAGTGGTAGACTCCTAGGATTTGATTTTTGTGGGGCGTGTCCCCGTTGTTTGACTTGATTTATCATTTCTGTTGATATCATGATTTTGAACATCGCAAGGGGTACTTACTGGGCTTTCCATTCGAAAGCTCACACACTTGTTCTTTTTTTTTTTCAGATCTTGAGGAGTAGGAGACTTGAGCTCAGGAGCTGATCGAGGGTCGGGGTATTTTGTAGAGGTCCGAGGATCTCTTTTATTTCTTTGTGTGAGAGACTATTTTATTTTGTAGGACCCATTTAGGGCCTGGCTGTAGGACCGATTTAGGGCCTGCCTTTTGTAGGGCATCTAGACCCACTTATTTTATTTTGTTTCCGCTGAGACTCTTTTATTAAGTTATTTGAGATGTTTATTTTGACTTTATGTTATCTACTGTTACTTACTGAGGCCTTGTAGCCAAGTGAGGTGCGTCTTACTTGGTTATGACCAGTCTGCTCACGTGCTCGGTGTCTTGGAATTCGGGTCAGGGCGTGACAAATAATTCGACTGATGTCCACACTCATGCCTCAGGCGATCGTGTAGATAAGTAGCACCTGATCCTTTGTCATGCCGCTTGTATGTCTTGTGGGCATCAACCTGGCAGAAATAAAATAGAGCGAGAGTTTGTACTCCTCTTTATGGCTTCCTTCTTGAATAAGTCGGGAAGTCCCCTTGGCATCTTCCTAGTGATGCATGGGGTACTGATCTTCTGAAGGACGACATCAAGGTCTACCTCCTCGCCCGGCCATCTCACATACTAATCCTTGGCTACATCGGGGGTCCGCGGCGCACTATTGATGGTTTGCGTGTTGAATCTAACTAACTGACCACGCATCATCATGACCCCATGCTGATCCTCTGGGACGTTCGTATAGAACTCCAAGACAACTAGTACCATGGGCACTCCAGGTTGGGAGCAAAATGTCTCCCAACCCCTCTCTCTAATATGCGTCTATTGGTCCTCAAACCAACCACCAGTAAGATCTATCCCTCGTTCTCGAATGGGGGTCTTAGCACTAAGGCCCTGGTGTAATGCGCTACGGCCTCCTCCGACACAAACTTTCCTCATAAGAGGGGGGGGGGGGGGGTCGTGCAAAGCCTCTTTGCCATTGATTTCCTACCTATGTCCTACAAGAAAAAATAAGATTCATTAGTATGAGGGAATATATTTCAAATCAAGACTATAATTGCATACCAAACAAGGGTTAACATAAACATTGATAATCTAATTGGAGCGCAAATTAAAAGATGTAATTGCATAAGAATTAATCAAAGCAAACAATGCAATTCAATTTGGGAATTAGGTAAAATTGAAAATTTCAGCAGTCTTCTCTTGTAAAATTGATACAAACATTCCAAGACACATTTATACATTCACATTCATCCCATACATTCATATTTGAAGTAGTTCAGTTGTGGCGCTCTTTTATTTCAAAGTTCATAGGATGTCGTATCGTGGTCCTTAAAAGATACCCTATTTAGTATAAAGCTGAGAGTAAGGCCTCCCCCCCACAAGTTCTCGGGTAATCAAGAACTTAGTAACATGGTATTCACCATATCCATCAATGTCTTGTTTTTCCTTTCTACTACCCCATTCGACTCTGGTGTATAAGGATCAATGAACTCAGTATGATCTTGTTCTCTTCATAAAATTGAGTTATAGAATAGGAGGTGTACTTACCACCTTGATTAGACCTAAGAGTCTTAATGGATTTCCTAAGCTGGTTTCCGACCCGACTTTGTAGATCATAAATTTGCTAAGAACTTAATCTTTTATTTAATTAGATAGACATGACAGTATCTAGAGTGGTCATCTATAAAGGTTATGAAATACCTGTTACAGGCTCTAGTGAGAGTTCTATTTGAATCACAAGTATCACTATGAATTAATTCAAGTAAATCATAGTTTCCATTAATCTGTTGGAAAGGCCTTTTAGTGAGTTGATAAGTGTTCAAATTGTTATATTTGATTATTATAATTATCAACACCTAGGATGGAATCCTGATGATTTACAGGTCGCCGGTACTTAAAAAATGTGTTATCTTTGTGAATTAGGATACACCGGGGTGATTTGATTAAAAAATTAGGGATTTGAACCAGATTCAACTGAAGAAGGCTGAAAAAGAGATTCAGGAGCGAGCATAAATGTTATGCCCTACAAGCTCTTCATGAAGCTTGGGCTGGGGGAACCACAAGAAACAAGAATGAGCTCAAGTACTTGGGTTAGGCATGGTCACGTGAAACAACCGAGGAGGATAGCGCATGATATCTTGGTCGAGTTGATAAGTTTGTATTCCCTCTGATTTTGTACTCCCTCGATGTAGGCGATGATGTAAAGGTGCCTATCATCCTTGGTAGGTCGTTTCTAGCCACTACAAGAGCTCTCCAAGACTATCTTTGAGAGAAGATGCCACGAGAGTCGAGAGGCAGTAGAGTTGTCTTCAAGATGTCCATGACTATCGCGGACAATGAGTCATGATGATACTTCATATTGTCTAGATAATATAGATCTAATTACTTCTGACTGTATGCAGGAAATATTCTCAATTGATACCTTAGCAGAAGTGTTGGATCCAATGACTGAAGGACCGGAGGAAACAATCCAAGCACAATTTACTGAGGAAAACAAGAATGACGTTGTTGGTCCACTCTATTTTTGGAAGAAAATGGTTAGGAAAAAGGGTAAAAAGAAGGCCCCTTGCCAACAAGAGGTAAAACATTGCGCAAGTGTCCACCATGGTGAGTCTTACATGGCGGAGATACTTCACATTTCCTTGATCCACCATGAGAGCCAACCAGTTAATGTCAACCTAAGGATAATAAAGAAGAGCTGCTTGGGAAGCAACCCAAGGTTTGAACTTTTGTCTTTTTCTTAATTTCTTGATTTCGGTTACGGACTGTAGGTAGGGGTAAGTGAGAATAAGGAAAGTGACATTCTTGATCCTGATTATCTTTAGGAATCCTCCCTCTAATTGGGTAGACTTTGATGCAGGTATAGAGCATCTTTGCAAAGTCCCTGTAGTTGCCTGTAAATTCCTAAGAATAGAGTGATTTCAATAGGATAAACGGCTCTGTCCATTTGTTGGACGGTACCGTCTAGGAACGAGAGAATTGTTTGGTAGAGACACACTACCGTCCAGCGCTCGGACACTCCGTCTGTACAAAATAAAGCGAGTAAACGCTTATAGACGGGGTCGTCTATACACTAATCGACTCAATCAATCTAACTTCATTTGCTTTGGAATTTCAAGGCCGAGGACACTACCTATCCCACGGATGGGACCGTCTATAACGGCGGAATTAGAATTTTAAAGGGTGCGACCATTTGAAATGGCGCCGTCCCTCTATTTAAAAGCCTCCACCACGCCTCACCCCATTCCACTCTCTAGCTTATATACACTGCCTGCAACCTTCTCGAAGGTACACAAATCGTCCTCCATACCCTTTCGGCCCTTGAGAGGATCGGTAGATACACCCCCTTCATTCCAGTTCTAGAGTCCCTAAACCTCATACGTCAAAGTTTATGCGACTTTTTAGGTCATCCCGGTTATAGGGTTTTTAAATATATGCATGAATGATGAGAGAGCAAATAGGGCAAATGTTGGTTAAATCTCTTGTAGATACCATGATTGTAGTAAGCCCCCATTTATAGCATTGTTTGATTTAGTGTAGTGGCCACCACCCGGACTCTACTTGACCCCATCTCCTGTGATTTGGGTGTTTCAGGATAGTAAACGGTCCAGTCTTTTACTTAGACAACACCGCCCCGAATTATTGAGAGGCTAAGTTTTCATTGCTGTTATTTCTAATGTTATTTATCACATCTATTCTTATAGATGGCTCATAAACAGGGGCACGTCAAGCGCCAACATGTTGAGATTAGCTCCTTCTCCACGCCCACATTCCTGCAGGGTCGATACAGGAGATGGTACGACCGACTAGTGAACAAGGACTATTGCAAAACTGTAATAATCGACTAGGGCGTACTTCAGGCACTTGGGATGGCTGAGCAGGTCTGAGACTTGATTAGCTTTGGAGGATGGGACCGAGCATTCGCCATCGATTCACCGGTCTTTGTCGAGCCCACTCTAGAGTTTCTGAGCAGTTTTGAGGTAGATACTTCACATTTCACTGAGGGCAAGCCCGATGCGATCACTTTCAAGTTCAGGGGCAACCTTCATCGGATGAGCTACACTGACTTCTCACTTGCTATGGGCTTCTACGACCGCGACTTCATCAGGTGAACCGAAGGAAATACGAGGGGAGTTGGCCGTAGAAGCCCCTGCTACCCTCACCCCTATTGAGTTCTGGAAATCAATCACCACTCATACATGAGAAAGGGTGAAGAAGACCTCTTATCTCACAGATTTTGTCCACAAATACCTCCAGGCAGTTATCAGCAGATAGGTGATGGGGAGGGAGCACAAGGTCATACACACGCGCTGACCAGTATGTCATGTACAATATTATTAGGAGATACCCAGTCCATCTTGGGATACTGTTTGCCGACTACATTGCTAGATAAGGTCAGCAGCCGCGCATCAAGACGATCTCTTCTAGACCTTATTTTACTAGGCTTCTCACAGGCCTAGGTCTGTTAGGCGACATATAGCACTTCACTGAGATTAACACTATACAGCCCTTAGAGTTTGATACTTTGATTTTGATGGGTTTTGTCCGGTGGGCCGGTGATAGATTCCTCCTCATTCAGCGTGAGATCATCCAGGCACCGTAGTGAGTTGTGCAGGTACAGTACGATACGACATGAGCAGATAGAACCCTCCCTGATGCCTCAGAGCCACAGCTTGAGATGCCATCACCTCTTGCTATCGTATCCCAGCTAGTGATGCAGAGTCTTTCAAAGGACGTTGAGCCTCCTTCTACCCCAATCCCTCCTTCAGCCATAGAGCCCTAGTCAGCAGAGCTACGACCCGTGACTCCACAATCTAAATTGATGCCTATTTTAGAAGAGCTGTGAGCGGGACAGTTACAACATCTGCAGCGCCAAGAGGGATTCAAGGCTTATATTCGGGAGGAGCACCGCCACATCTGGAGGGAGATTGAGGGGCTGCGATGGGATGTCCGCTACATGTGGAGGTTGCTTCATAAGCATTCACTATCTCCTACACCCTATGCACCGAGCTCCTCCTCATCCGAGCCATTCGCAGCACCGTCGTCAACTATCCGCCTTCCCGCACCAACTCAACCCGACAATCCAGTGGAGGAGTAGTTCATATCTTTATGGATCAGGCCATATGATATTTTTGAACAAGATAGAAAGAGCTTATCCCTGCTTTACTGTCCCTCGTCCCTTGTATTTTATCTCACTATTTTCAGACTTTATGCTATGTGTTATTTTTCTTGAGCTATATTGATCCTCTTATGTTCCACAGGACTTGGGAGTGCTCCAATATTGCCCCCAACCCTCCACGAATTCGCATGTGTACTTTGGAAATCAACTCTACGAAATCGGGAAGACTCAGTTTACCTTTCCCCCTTATTTTCTCTGTCAACTCTATTTCCTGCCTTACTATATGCATTGAGGACAATGCAATTCTTTAAGTATGGGGATGGGTAACTATGATTTTTATGAATTCATTGCAAAATCTTAGGTGTGGGGATGGATGAGTAGTTAAGAAATTCATTGTAAATCTTATATGAAAACACATGCTTAGTGTGAACCAATGATGGTATAGTTGAAAAAATTTGTCAGTTTTGCTCTACTCTTAGTGTACACCATATAGAAATGACTTTTTTTAAATTCTTCTATGAAACATCATGGAAATTTAGAGAGAATTCTTATGACAAACATATCGTTTGAAGACATTAGATAACCCATTGCCATGTTTCCCATGACTTAGAGTGTTAATGGCTCACAGAGTTTTCGTGACTCTAGTTCAAATTTCTAGCCCTTGTAAGTGAAGTTGTACAGCATAAATAAGCACTGTACATAAAGATTGTGAGAATAAAAACCAAGATAATGATCCTCTACTCTTGGTGATGAAGTAAGCTCGGGTTTTTGACTCTTGATAAGAGTATCTCCCAAGTCGAAAAGTCCCTTGTGAGCACGAGCACGTGCATATAGAATTGTAATCTTTTGAGTAGTTGGGTGGTCCAGTGACTGGTCAACATGTTCATCCCTCAGAAAGGAAGATCTACACTCTATGTTCATCTTTGGTTACCTGAAAAGTCGGATCTATTAGGGAAGCCCTACCGGAGTAAAAAAAGAAAAGAAAATAGAAAAATAGATCAAAGGAGTGAAAAAGAAAGGAAAAGAGTGAACTAAGAGTTTATTTTTCATAATGGGCTAGTCATTTTGAACTTAGAGTCCTAAGGAACCTCTAGAGTTGACTGAAAATATGCTTGCCACTGTAGGATTTAGAGACATGGCATGTGAAGTGAATAAGCTATATCTAGAGCTATATCAAACATATCACTGGATCAATCCAAACCTTAAGTTGAAATAGGAGGATGCACATGTTGATGGTAAACTTTGAGTAGAGGCAAACTAACTCCTCTTTAGCCAGAGATTAAACACTCATTATTTCTTTATCTGTGTTTTTATTTGCTTGAGGACAAGCAAACCCGTAAGTATGGGGATATTTGATAGGTATTCAAATTGCTATATTTGATTATCATAATTATCTGCACCTAGCATGGAATCCTAATGATTTGCAGGCCGCTGGTACTTAAAATTGGTTATCTTTGTGAATCAAGACAAACCGAGGTGACTGGATGAAAAAGTAGGGATTTGAACCAGATTCAACTAGAAAAAGGCTAAAAAAGAGATCCAAACGGATCTGTCTGGTAACAGACGGTCCCGTCTGTAGTACGAGAATGCTAGACGGTCCCGTCCTACTCACAAACAAGGCCGTCTATCAAGGTTAGAGAATTAGGGTTCAAAGCCCATGGTAAACGACCCCGTACAAAGCATGTATGAGGTCATAAATAGGGTCGTTGGAAACACATACATGGTCATTCATCAGTGTTTGGAAGATATAGACGGACCCGTCCAAGCCATGGACGAGATAGTCTAACCACATGGTTCGAACCTAACTTAGTAAACGACCTTGTACAAATCATGTATGAGGTCATAAATGGGGTCATTGGAAGCTCATACAGGGTTGTTCACTTGGAGAACAGATAGAGACAGACCCATCTTCTACTAGTAGGCCTAGTTTATAATGACCCTCAAGACAACAATGTTAATCTGTTGAGTCTAAGGGCCTTATAAATTGCATTCCAAACCTGATGGCGTTGAGGGCTATAAATATTAAGGATTAGGGTTTTAAGAAGTAGCTTTCAACTCCATTCACCAGCCTTAGAGGCTCTCACCACCCATCATCACCACCATCCACAACTGAGAAGGAATTAGCCATTTAGAAAGGGCACACCAGAGCTAAGAGCATTACCATACGATGACAGAGCATCAAGGGAGTATATGCAACGGTCCTCGCCAATAGCGTTTGGAATAGCGTATTCACTGTCTTATATTTCATTAGTAGTCATTATCGTATTTGCTGTGTATTCCTTTTCAATGAGGAACTAACTCTTCAGATACTTTGGTATTGATGAACTCTTGGGTTATGTTTAATGTATGACAATGTTTCCTGCTTGTTTGATTAATTGATGTGGATTGAGATCTATTGAGTGTATTCCATTCATTGAATGCTTATGTTGAGACAGCCATAGTATTCGATAGGTTTATACGAGGGAAGAAGTGAACGCCTCCTCACATTAGAACTACCTCAATAGAAAGGAATGTGAATGTACCGAGAACTCAGGCATTAAGGAGAGTAACTCTTCCAGATCTCTTATTCCCACATTCCTTCTAGGAAAGAGGTTCCCTAGAGCCCTACTCAATGTTAGTAATTCAGCCACGACAGCGGGAGTGAAAGCGATATAGGAATCTTTAGTCCAATCCCTATTAATCATCAATCAAGGGTATTGTGTGTATCTTATGTTAAGAACCCAAGAGGGATTCATACCCGAGTATCCCTTCTCTTGGTGATTATCCTTAAGTTTAAGTCCATATTTACACTCCATAGTAACTCTAGTTTCCTTCTCTTAATTTCGGCATTTTAGATTAGTAAACATCACCATTCCGCTGTTTTAGGTTAAATATTAGATAAATAGTTAAGTACTAGTACTTCTTACCAAATTCCCTACTGGATTGGATAACTTTGAATTTCTAGTCCATTATATTACTTGTTAGACCCATGCACTTAACTTTTGTAGTAAGCGTGGAGCATTTGGCTTTATCAAGAGTTTGGCTTGAACACAAATATAACATTTGGAATTAGAGTCAATTTTTGATTTAGGAATCAAGTTTAAGTTCATTAATTTTCTAATTGTTCCAATATTTATATATCCTAATCGACCAAGCCAAGTCTCACAAGATTCGACAGTCATAATCACAGATGAAGAAGTACGTAGAAGCAGTTTCATTAAAAGATAAGATAGAAGGTTCACAAAATTTAATCTAAATAAACCAATAGATACAAATCCTTTTTCCACAAAATGATTTCCCTTAGTAATTAAAACTCTATTAGACTCTAACACAATTTTATAACTAGACTGAATCAAAAGTGAGCCACTAATCAGGTTTCTCCTAATATATGGAACGTGTTGAACATCCAGTATTGCCTGATGTGATCTTGAGGTATATTCATCCTTTCCCAGTGATAAGTGGTCATTTGAGCGTAATTTTATACCATATTCATATATGTTTTTCATGTGATTTTGGGGTATTATGGCTCGTCGGTACTTAAAAAGTGTTTATTTTGATAAACAGGGCAAAATATAGAGACCCCGGGAGAAAGGAAGCTTTTCAAGGGAAATTGAAACCAATATGGAGTATTTCTGGAGAAAGTACCAAGGCATATGGGCCTTCATACGACCCATATGGACCTGGAGAATTGGAGGTCTCTGCAGTCAATCTCTCAGGGCCATGCACCACCCCATATGAGGCAATACGAGCTTTTATACGATCCGACACACGGTCGTATAAGTCGACCTAAAATCTATACGGGCCCGTATACAGCCCTTATAAATCTGCGCATTATGTAAGTAAGTTTCGCGCCGATCTACGGACCCGCGGCGTAAGTGGAATGATAAATGACGCTCTAAAACCCTAAAGGGGGTTATATAATTGACTAATTAGGGCTTTAGAGAGAGAGAGAGAGCTAGCTTGGGAGAAAGGAAACCTTGATTAGGGATTTGGAGATTTTCATTACTAATCCTTGGAGGAGGAGAAGGGCAAAGGCTTAGAGGAGAAATCAAGAGATCCACCAACGGTGTATGTAATAGCCTTTCAATTCATGAATCTTTTGATTTGCTTTGTCTTTGCAACGGATTGTTGCTCTCATTTCAGGGAGAGCAAAATTTGTGGATACTTGGGTATGTTGAACCCTTGGACTATGGTTTAATTGATGTTGTCTTTCTATGTTGAATGCTTGGTTAAATCTATTGAGTCTATTGGATATTTTAATGTATGTTAATCTCGCTACGTTGCGAGAGCAAGGAGAGATTTTCGTAGTCCATATGCGGGAAGAAGTGAACGCCTCCCCATGTGTAGACCATCTCCAATAGAGAGGATTGTGAGTATACTGGGAACCCGGGTACTAAGGAGGGCCAGTCTTTACGATGTCTTATTCCCACAATCCTTCCAAGAATTAGGTTCCCTAGAACATCATTGGTAAGGGCACTAGAATTAGTAATTCACCTCGAGAGAGGGAGTGAAAGCACCTTAGGAATAATTGGCCAAGATTCTATCAAGTATCAACATAGAGAGAGCTTCATCTATCTTTAGAATATAAATCAAGGGAGATTCATTACCCAAGTATCCCCTTTTCATGATTGATTGCCATCAAGGTTGATTTGATCCCATTGCTTGTGTTTTCAATTTCATAATTTTAGGTTTAGATTACAATCACTCACCTATTAGATAGACTAGATAATAGACGAGTAGTAGGTACTAGTGCTTCCTTCTCCCTGAGGATCGATAGCTGACTTCATAGTCCACTTTATTATTTGATACGTCCCGTGCACTTGTGGATTTTGCTCATCACCCAGCATGTGTGCAATTGACCTATTCCCCAATGTCACATCCTCCACTTGAGACCTAGTAAGTGGAGAACCTGAAACATTCAGTATAGACATGGACGTTAGCACCAAAATCTAAGCACTACTCTAAGTTTTGATAAGTTAAATTCCCTATAGGGATAAAGCTTACTGATATAAACAGGGTCTTAGTGGAAGATGCACCCATTTCAAGTACATTTGCTTGTGGTTTGGGTGAACCATAATTATGCTTCACTGGTGCAGTCTTCCTAAGAAGTAGTCCTTCACCATGTGGTTTGTCCTACCACAAACAAAGCAATGTTTAGGGTTTTTCTCATAATTTTTAGGAATATGTGATTAAGATTGAGAAGTGGGGTGCATGTGTGGTTTGCCGTATGTTTAAAATTATTGCCTTTAGGAGAGTGTTGTTTGTTCTTAAGTGAGTGTCGGGGACCTCTAGGACTATTACTGGGCTTAGTCAAATAGAGTGGAGACAGTTTGCCTCCTTGGTCCTAAGCATGTTGTAAACTTTTAGAAGGTTCATGTGTTAATTTTGTGTCTGAGTAAATCAGCGAAATCAGACCAGGAGGGTGGAAGCTTACTCAATAAAATAGACACAATGTGGTTTTTAGAGAAATTGGTGTCATGTTTGTTAAATAAGGCGATAAACTCCTGAAATATAAAAATTTCCTCTTCTATAGGTGTGTTATCAACCATCCTAAAGTTATCAAAATCTACTGTTAGGTAACTAATTCTTGTAGCGTTATTTGGGCCTTGCTCAGTTTTAAAGAATCCCAGATTTCCTTGGCGGTTTTGCAATTATAGTACCTCTTACATAATCTATCAGAAAGGCAACTAAGGAAACAAAATTTGCAATAGTAATTTATTTCTTCTAGGGTTCTATCTGATTTGGTTGAAATTTGGGATTGGTCGAATGAATAAATCGAGAGTTTGAGGAGACCTTCAGGGCCATAATCATTTTAGTCAAAATCAAAGTTCCTAAGTGCAAAGTCTAGGCCTTGGGTAGTTAGCCAAAATTCAACTTGGGCTTGCTACCTCCTAATTAATGTCTTCTCATCTCATCAAATTTTTCAGATTTGCATAACATGTCGGGTTGATTGAGAGACATTATGTTAAGTAGGCCTCAATCTAGTTTATTTGCTAGGTTATTGATCAAGTAATGAAAGTGAAATGAATAAACATTAGATGAGTGTCATAAGTGAGTAGTAATATAAGGCAAAATTAAAATTCAATAAGAGTATAATAGAAATCAAGACAAATGATTGAATAATTCAACTTAGTGCTAAAACAAATGTAAGAGGAATGTGATAGAAATCAAGGCTTAAAGCTTAGGAGGCGATACTGCGATGAATTCAACAATGTATTTAGTGAAATGAAGATTCAGAAAATTCAATGGTGTAACCAATTTAAATTCAATGGGATGTGATGCAATCTAACAAATATTTTAACTCATTCAAATTTAAATTCAGATTCAGAAATGTAGTGAAATCTCAAGTGATTAAGGGGATGTTTGGTTTGATGTACAAGGGTAAATATGCAGTAAAACTTTTTTAAATTTGGGGTTGTTTTGCTCCATTTTAAGTTACTGCTAAATTGGGCGTAAAATGAAATGCAGGATAACTCTTTGTTAAAAACATCGTTCTTTTCACCTGGCTTCTTCTCTCTCTCAGCAACCTCTTCTTTCTCAATCTCCTATCTCTCGATCTCCGGCATCTCTCAATCTTCGGTGGCATTATCTTTCTCTTGATCCCCGGCGGCCTTCTCTCTCTCTATCTCTCGATCTTGTGTGGCCTCTTCTCTCACCCTCGGTTTCTCTCGTGAAGATAACACTCGACCTATTCTCTCTCTCGATCACCAGCGGTCTTCCCTCACTCTCTGTTTCTCTTGAGCAGGAAACACTCAGCCTCTCCTTTCTCTCTATCTTTGGTGGCCTCTTTTCTCTTTCGATCTCCGATGGCCATCGAAGCCGCTCACTTCTGGTGAGTTCTTTTCCTCTAGATTAAACTCTATTTGAAGTTCATGTAAAATTGAGGAATTTTGATCTTTTGTTGGAAGATGATATAAAAAATTGATGTGATTGTCGATCGAATCTAAGGAATTTTTATACCCTAATTTTGATCTTTTGATCTTTTGTTGGAAGATGATGTAAAATCTGAGGAACTTTCCTGTCGATTTTCCCAGCTTCTTTTTTTTCTTTAATCTTTTGTTGTGGGATTGAATATGAGGAATTTTGATTGGTTTTGATTGAAATATCACTTCTCGGTGATGTTTGTGGAAATGGTTTATGACGTTTTTGTGGAAGTATTAGGTTTCAGGATTTAAGGTTGCTGAAAATGTAAATGTAGTTAAACTTTGTGGAATAGAGAGGGGCATCTCTGCTGATTGCGCTTGGTAGGTGTTTGTAGAAGAATATTCATATCCAGGTGCTGATATTGGTTGTGGCCCTGTAGGTTTGCAAATTTCGTTATGTAGAACTGTCATATATTGCTCCTCAAAACAACTGTGACCTTAAATTGGTTTAAGCTTTACCGATTGTGTTCAAGCTTGTTTCATAGTTGCAAATTGTTTCACTACACCACTAGATTGAATTAGAGTTGGTTGATGATTTTGTTCTTACTTATTCCTTTATTTGTTTATTTTTTTCAACAACATTATGCTAGGTAAACAATCAATGTAGTGCTTGTCTATATATGTGTAAAATCCACAAAATTTATGAAGTTATTAAATCGCTAAATGTCCCCTAATTATGTGGTTAGTCAATGAAATTTCCTAAAATGGAGTTTAATCAGAATTTTAATAAAAATGAGGGGTTTAAATGGTTACTTGCACGATTAGTGTTAATTGACACTAAGAAGGACCTTTTGGTAATTTTGAGAAGAGTTTGTACTTAAGTGAAAGACTGCGCGCCCTTCTACAGGCAAGGACTTGCATGCAATTTGAAAAGATTTGAGGGTGTAAGTGCAAATGACCACGTGAGCCATACATGCACAAAACTACAATGGCCAGAATTAAAGAATCAGTTGAGTGCTGATTGTGAGGCAAGGAGATGGAGACACATGGAGCAGACATCCATCGTCCATCTAGGGATTGGTTTAAGTTCGACGCATGAACTTCCATCAAGACCATTCATCTATTCTCATCATGCAAGAATAGATCAAGGCTATCCATCTCAAAAAGTAGATTAAGTTCGAGGCAAGAACTTGAATTCAAGCAACATATCACCTAATCACAGAGATACTTATACAACCGTCCATCTCGATGAATAGTTTAAGTTCTTGGCACGAACTTGAACCATGCCACTCACCCATTCTCATCACGAAGGATGAGATCCACCTTCCGTCTCGATAAATGGTTTAAGCTCTAGGAACGAACTTGAATCCAAGCCACTCATCCATTCTCATCATAAGGGATGAGATCCACCGTCTATCTGTATCGTTGCTTGATCAAAGGCAAGATCATTGTGAGCTTTTAAAGGACGATACCTCTTCAAACCCTAGCCACCACCAGCGACCAAGAGCTCTTTAAAAGGGCAATGCCTCTCCAAACCCGATATTCCATTAGCCTCTCCCTCTAAGTGCGTCATTGTCTTCTAAGCACCTCCGATGACCGAAATTGAAGCAGGAGGACGATGTTGAGGGATCACATCGCCGGAACCTCACCACCTGAGAGCCACGACCAACTATTTTCAGGTGAGCTTCTGGCCTTCCTATGGTTTAGAGGGGTTTAAGTTTACTTTTAAGCATGAAATCAATTCATTAGATACCTGGAATTTCATTACTGGCTGCTAGATTTCAAGAGACATTTGAGTCCTTGATACTCCTCTGATCATGGAGTATAATATACCGTTAGAAATTTTAGGAGAATAAATTTCTAACAAATACTAGATCAATAAAATCAAACTTACGGATTAAGAAATATGAACAGTTCTTTCGGACTGCGCACAATATTCTACTGAAATTGTGTGGTTTCATACTGCCAATTACGAGGGTTATCTTAGACAATTATAGTGTTTCGATCGGGGTTTATAATATATCGTTAGAAAGCCTAGGAAAAGATCTTTCTAATGAATCCTAGATCAGCTAAATCAGGCTTCTGGATTAAAAGATATGGACATTTTCTTCTGATTACAGAAAACTGTCAGAATTCTATTGTTATATGCATAGTGACTTTGGTATTTTTCCAAACGACTCAAAACTCGATTCTGATCATCCCGATAGTTCAGGGATATGCTTAAATTAAGGAAAATAATTCGGGCAAGTGTCTATGGTCCCGAACTCATCAGTTATAAAATTAGAAAGCCGACATTTCGGTAGATTTATGATTAGGTTATTTAATGTGTGTAATACAATTCTATTGTAATGAACTATTATGTGATGGTTGATTATCATATATAGGACGTAAAGCGTGGAGCCGCGTTAGGGAGGGATACCGACTGACCATATAGATCTTGATACAGGTAAGTACTTCTGTGTAGTTCTCTCATTCGTTGGTTGATTGCATACTTGTAAAACCCGCCCCGAAATAAATAAGAATTTATATTTATTTAATTCCTAGAATTTATTAAATGGAAATTTAATATAGTAAGCGATGAAATTTGGGAAAAATTTCTAAGTATTAATCGAGCAAGATTAATAAAATATTAATTAATCAAGATTAATTATTAAGAAAAGAAAACAGACAAATTCAAATCCGGGGAAAGGTGGATCTGGTCGGGGACCGAGATAGCCTCGTGATGTTTTCAGTACGCCCGTGACACTGGGATCATTGACCCTAGAATTTTAGGACCTGGGTCGATGAAGTATTTGAAAGATAATATTAAAATAGGGCGATGTGACATAAAGCTAAAGATAATTGGATTAATTCAAGCCATGTGACAATAATCTATATGATAAGGGAGTTAAATAATTAAACTAAAAAGTAATATATATATACACATATGATAAAGAGGTATGGGGGACTTAGGTTTTAAAATCAATTGAGATTCAATTGATTGAACCCTCAGCCCGATGCCCTAATTTCTCCCCATCTCCTTCCCCTATCCACGCCAGCGACCCACCCCGTGTTGGCACCCAACCACCGCCGTAGACTCCCAAATTTGGGCGCTGCGGCCATCCGCCTCCGCCTTCCTACCACGTGCACGCTCCGGCACTGCTTGGCGCATGCCGCTAGCCCAGTGCACCGCTGCACGCGTCGCGGCCTAACAAGAGCTTACGCTACATACAAGCCTCGCTAAGCACACAATGCAAGGCGCAAGCGTGCCGTCATACCCGGCCATCTGCACTTTTGTGCACCCAGCTGCCACTGCATGACTCGGGCACTGGCCTTGCCTCACTGTGCACATGCAGCCACGTCGCCTGCCTGCAGCTCCACGCACCGATCGCCGTCATCCATTACGATAGTGAGGATTTCTAACCTTGAATAATTATAAGATTTTGGGGCTGTTAAGGGGTTTTTATTGAAAGACTAATGATGATTGATTATATGTATGGGTTGTAGGAGTCATTTGAATTGAATGCCATGTAATATTGCAAGTATGCTTGTAGAGATGGATAAATGAATGCTTGTATGTGTGAGTTATTAAATCCATGTGTAATGGATAAATCATAGAGAGTGTTTGTATATTTTCGGGGCCCTAGAAATAGAGGAGATGCTGCCCAAATTTCTTCGAAAATATATGTTTTATTCTCCATGAATTATATAACAATTGATTCCTCTTAAGGAGCATGTTAGAGTCTTCTTCTATGCTAAGGATGGAGATGGATACACCTCGTATTATGTGTAAATTCATAGCTTTGTATTGTTATCCATTTGAGGACATGAGATAGTGACCAATGTTGATGCAGGAGGCTCGAGTCAAATATTGGTGCCGAGTTGGCAGGTCAACGTAAAGACGGGAAGTTATCGAGTCAATTCCAAGATTGGGTCGGTTTTGGGTGTGGTTCGGTATTTTGGCCATAACTTTAGCTACAGATATCAGAATCGGGCGTTCGAACCCAATTCGGAAAGCTCCTTGCGGCGCGCACGACATGGGGACGTCATATTAGAGAGAATTTTAGTTTTTTTTCTATTTTTAGAAATATTTAATCCGCCAAATTAGGGTTTTTGGTCTTTTTCCTATTTTTGGTAATATTTCATATGCCAAATTAGAATAGGATTTGAATCCGATTTAATCTCAGATTTTTAGGAGTTATCTAATTTGTTTAGAGTTTTAAATTTATATAAGTTTAGTTTTAAATAATAATTTATCAATTTTAGCAAATTTAGATTAGATGATAAGGTTTCTAGGTTAATCTTTTGAGGCTATTTAGCTTGGAAGCTTGTGGGTTAGTTTTTATTATTGAATTTTGAGTAATAATATTTTCCCTGAATTTGAGTATTTTCTCTACGGTTCTTTGGTTCTTCGTTTGTTCTTCCTTGCGGTCCTTGGACCCGGCTAGCCCAGCGGGATAATCGCTACCCGCTTGCGTCGGTTAGTACGAGGCTCATCGTCTTCACAGGAAGCGTCATCAATGACATCAATGGCGGTGGTAGTGCGTGGTGCATTCCGGGTTGGGCCCGAGGTTCGGATGAGGAAGTTCAATCTGGTGACCTAAAAGCGCCTTTGGAGGTGATGAACAAGGATCTACAAAGGCAAGTAGCGGAGTTAACCTAGCGCTTGATGATCAAGGATTTGCGAAGGCAAGTCAAGAAATTATCGAAACGTCTGGCGATCAATTTTGATGCGTGGTTGTAGATGGGGATTTTAATTTGAGGAAGTCCAGCACTATAATCATAGCGATCAGAGGTTTGGCCAACCCATCTACGATGATGATGTGGAGGAGGAGATCTCGACCATCTTCAACGATGATGCGGAGGAGGAGATTTTCCCAATCTTCGACGATGATGTGGAGGAGGAGATCTCGCCCATCTCTGGCGACTCACGAGGAGGGAAATTAAGCGAGCCCAAGGAGGAGAGGTGGTGAGCCCATCTATAGCGATGATGGGACTAAGCGTTGTGTTGGTATCTCGATAGGAGGAAACCCATACGGTTAGGTAACCAACACTACTAACCTACTTTTACATCTCTAGGGTTTTGATTGAGATCAAAACACGGAGATCGGACCTACCAAGCAGAGGTGCGAGTTGAACTTCTGGTGAGTTCTTCCCAACTTTGGGGTGACTGATGCAGGAGCCTCGAGTCAAATGTGGTGCAGGGTTGGCGGGTCAACGTAAAGATGGGAAGTTATCGAGTCAATTCCAAGATTGGGTGGTTTTGGGTGTGGATTGGTATTTTGGCTATAACTTTCGCTACCGATATCGAATGGTGATTCGACCCAATTAGGAAAGCTCTTTTGCGGTAGCGGCGACATGGGAACATCATATTAGAGAGAACTTTAGTTATTTTTTTTTCTATTTTTAGAAATATTTAATCCGCCAAATTAGGGTTTTCGATATTTTTTCTATTTTGGTAATATTTCATATGCCAAATTAGAATAGGATTTGAATCCGATTTAATCTTCGATTTTTAGAAGTTATCTAATTTGTTTAGAGTTTTAAATTTATATAAGTTTAGTTTTAAATAATAATTTGTCAATTTTAGCAAATTTAGATAAGGTGATAGGGTTCCTAGGTTAATATTTTGAGACTATTTAACATGGGTTAGTTTTTTATTATTAAATTTGGAATAAAAATATTTTCCTAAATTTCAGAATATTTTCTCTGGTTCTTTTGGTTCTTCGTTTGTTCTTCCTTGCGGTCCTTGGACTCGGCTAGCCCGCGAGATAATCGCTACCCCGCCCGGCGTCAAATGTTTAGTGTGGTGAGTTGGATTGGAACCTTCCTTGCTATTTTTCTATGGAGTTTTGATCTTTGGTTGATATGATGCTCCTATTTTCATTTGATATACAAAGTTTTGACTTTTTCTTTGATACAGAGATTGGTTTTGGGGCTCTAAGGCATATGGATGTTTTTGAGAATCAGATTTGTATATGAAGAGTTTGTTGAAGGAAGGGTTGATGTAACTCTTTTGAGAATTGAGATGTGTTTGGAATTCTTGGAATTCTTGGAACTCCTGTGTTTTGTGTTTAAGAACAATATCAATTATGAATACTTGTCTTCAGTTTCTCAAAGTATATATATACCCCTATCTTGGTTATAATTGTCACTCACAATCTATTAGGGGATGCCATGCTTCCTAGAGAAATTTGGTCATTTTTCTTACTATTGACTAATTTATGTTCTTTGTTATATGATTTTGATTCAGACTATAGTCTGAAATATGGTGCCTGATTTTGAGACTGAAGTCCTTAAAAATTAGTTGACTATGGCTAAGAGAATCTACAAGCTATGGGCCCTAAGATGGTATTGTATTTTTTTTTTAGGATTTAATTGTTGACCTTGTGTGTACTAGTTCTAGCTTTGAACAACGAGAACCAAATGGAGCAACTTATGGATTAGATGTGTAGGTTATTATGGGCATGATATTAAAAACTGAGATATTCTTGAACAACGTGCCAGCTTCTAAAATATGTTATGCATTACTTGGATCTAGTTGACTACCAGGTAGCGGACCTTGATTGGGTAACTTTGACTAGTTGGTCTTGCCTAAGGCATTATATATAAATGTGAGTTACCAAATAATAGAATGGAAACTGTTGTGTATTTGATTTTTATACTTCCTTGGATTAAGGATATGTGTGATTAATTGTAAAGCTTGGTTGAAGTTTGAACTCCAAGGAATGGAATTTCTGTAGGAATCACTTTAGTAACTACAGTAACCCAAGGACCGACTTTTCGGCAATTTTCCAAAAGACTCAGAATTTGATTCTGATTGTCCCGATAGTTCGGGATGTATTTAAACTAATAAAAATTGTAGTGGTAGGTGTTGTAGGGCCCTAACCTATCAGTTATAATTTAAGAGCCGACATTTCGATAAACTCACGATTTGGGTAATTAAATGCATGTAATGCATTTAGATTGTTATGAAATGTTATGTGATGAACATTTACCATGTTTAGGACGTGTGGTGAGAGGTCAAGGACCTAAGTGGAAGACTTCGGACACAGGTAGGTCCTAGAAGCGAATAGGAGTAGGCTCGCTGCGAGATGCTGTAGTATTTCTAACTCATAGTGTTCTATTGATTTCGTTGTTGTTGTGCTAGATGGATATTTGAGTCCATCTTTTGATTCTATACTATGCATTGACATATTATGCTGGTTGCATTTGTCTGAGCTTGTATTTTCTGATATGATATGCTTTGAGGGAGTACCCCTTGACATTCTTCTCGTGTTGTTGTGGGATGGCCAGGAGGTGGTACTCCATGGCATATATATGGCCAGTGGGAGTGATACTCCATAGCATATGGCCAGTGGAGTACCCTCTGGCATCCTACTTGCACCTGGGATGGTTAAGGGGGATGGTACTCCATAGCAATCTGTTTGATTTTCTATTCTTTGCATTGAGTATTCCTTCCTTTTACCTTGCTTATGATTCTTTTACTCTTATTTCCTCGAGAGGTTCCCAATACATATTCGAGATGGGTTTCCTCATATGTATCGGCTTTATATCTCAGGGAGATTGTTGCTTTCCTCATTTTCTTATACATATTTGAGTCGAGTTTACTCCTTAAATATGTTTGGCTTCCGATCTCGACAAGATCATTGATTATATATATTCAAGATGTTGCTGCCTTGGATATATATATGTATACATGTTGTTAGGTATTCGTACTAGCAATCTCTTACGTACAGGCATGATACATCGAACGGAGGCCCAGGCAGAGGACGAATAATTTCTGGCCACTAGCACTTGGTACTCCATCGGACGGAGGCTCAGTCAGAGGGCAATACTATCTGGCCATGTATACATGATTGATATAGCGCTATCCGGCGTAGACCGAAGATGATATCTGGAGGATATCATATGATACTGGAGGTATCATTGTATCGCATATACCAGGAGATTGAGTACATCTGTGGATTTATTCACATTCCCGAGACTTGTTATTTGCTTGTGATGTTGTTTCACTTGCACATTTGCACTTGCTTTATTCTGTTCTTTGCTTATGGCTTTCGCGACCTTTATTGATTTATGTGCGATCCTACTGGGCCTTTCTTTGGCTCATGCACTTGGTTGCTCTATTTTTCCCAGGTGTGACGGCCCAGAGTAACTTAGGAGGCCGGGACTCGGAGGAGAACCTTGGCGGGACAGCCCTAGCGTAGGGGATATTTTGAGCTGAGGTTTGCGGGACACTATTCTTTTCTGAGTGAGAGTTGTATCATTCAGGACCTGTATATGGCTTTTGTATAACCTTATATATTTTCTTCCGCTGATTAATAATTTTAACTTTGTTTTAATTATCTGCTTGTGTTCTTGAGCCTTATGCGTGCTTATAGGGTGACCCTATAAGTGCGAGTCTAATCACTAGCATAAGGCAGGGACGGGTTGGTGATGACAATACTTATTATGTAAGTACTTCTGCCTAGTTACCTCATTCTTTGGTTGATTACTTCATTACTTTCTTGATTGCATGCTTGTGCATGTAAGTTACTCTTGCCTAGTTCCTACTTAGTAATGAGTATTTATTGGTTTTGATATTGCTATATTCTAGCATGCTTTCTTGATGATCTTGATTATTACTTTGTTGAGTGTACACACATACTTGATATCTTGATTTATTGGATTGTTCCATTATTATGTGTGTATGAATGGCATCTGTGTGATGGTGTTTAATAGATATGCTTATGTAGTTGATCCTTGTACGTGGTCATTAGGCACATGTGAGCACATTATTACTCTGTCAGGGTAGGTGTGTAATGGATTTCTCCATCTGTTGTTGTATGTTCGTGCTCGCTGAGCATACCCACCTGTGCACCGGGACAAGATCCATAAAAACATGATGTGCTTGTTTGCTGGTTGGGTAGGTGTGCGTCACTTGAGTTCTATTCTTTCGCCCGATGCAGTGGAGCGAGGCTCTTGTAGGACGTTCAGGGCCGAGGACACCTGACATCCTTTTTATCCCTACCAGAGGTAGGATACTCTGGTTGTCCAACCCGTCAGTGGGACGATACGCTGGCCAGGTATTATGGAAGCTACTCTGAAGGTGGCGCTTACCGACCGACTGATGGTAATTTCTAGTAGAGGCTGATAATGCTAACTGGGGGATATTTAAGAGTCTTCCTTGGATTACTCTTTCAAGGCTTGAGGCTGTAGTTGTGGTTAGGAGTCCTTACCGTTAATAATCCCTTGTGGTAGGCTTGAGACTCCCAGATATTGGATAGTGCGGGTCATGGTCCGCAATTGCTTGATTCAGTCATGTTGATTCATTTTCTTTACTTGTTATTGGCTTATCTCTTGTTTACTACACGAATTCCTTGTGATCTCTGTGGGGGTGCTTACTGAGCTTTTCCTTCGAAAGCTCGTATACTTGTTCTCACTCTTTTTTCAGATCCTGAGTAGTAACTGACTCGGACTTAAGAGTGACACGTATGTGGGAGATCCTTTGCTGAGGTTCGAGAACCTCTTATTTTATTTGTGAGTGAGAGTATGTTATGTAGGACCCTTGTAGGGCCTTGACATTTGTAGGGTGCCTGTATCCTTATTTTATCTTCCATTATAGACTCTGATCAATTTTATTATGTTTATTTGTAGTACGTTCATAATCACCTAGGTCTTGTATCCGAGTGGGGTGCGCCTCTACCTGGGTACGGTCGATCTGCTCACGTACTCGAGGCCCGGGATCTGGGATAAGGGCGTGACATATGCCACCTGATCTTTATGTAATACAGGGAATTGTTCAGTTTTGAATTACTATTGTTTCACATGTTTTTCTATTTAATCTGTACTATTGTCCTATTAATAAATGTAGTTTATCTATTTTGATATTTAAAAATAAAAAAAAAATTGTTCGTGTTTGAACTGTTAGGATTAGATATTTTGTTATTATTATGCTTAAGTTTAACTAAGGTGATTGGTGAATAATTTCATCATTCTTATTATTGATTTTAGAAGTTATATGTTTAGTGGCAGTGTTCACAAATGAGTTGAAATCTTTAGCTATTGATTTCCCTTTTTTATTTTTATTTTTATTACTAGTTTGTGTGGTTGAGAATAATGAAATTATGTTAATAATAACATACATTAATAACTAGTGATGCTCTCAAGCAATTCATAAAATTCATCGATGTGCACCACTGAGTGGATTATTTTCTTATTAGTTCTCAGCCGACCAAACTTTATTATTATTATGCTTAAGGTTAACTTGATTATTGAATATTTCCTTGCATTTGAAAATGAGTTTATTACTTCAATGTTATTTATGTAATGTAGATGGAGTCTCAAGACTTGACACAAGAAAGTCATGACTTTGTTGGAAGGAAAAAAACATCAACTAATTTTCCATGGACCACTATCATGACGTCGTTTATGTTTACTTCTTTGGTTGAGCAAGCAACTCTTGGGCTTAAATTTGACAAGGGATTTAAAAGTGTTGCTATCAATGCTGTTGCAAGAGTTGTAAGTGAAAGGTTCAACTTGGCAACAAGTGACACACATGTCCTCAATCGTCTTAGGTATATAAGAAAAATGTGGTTAATAATTAAGAAGATCAAGAGTTTAAGTGGTGTGTCATGGGATGATGTGGAGAAAAAAATAATCATGGGAGAGGAAGAATACTGAATATATATACAAGTAAGTAGTAAGTTGGAGTTCATTGTTAATTTTTAATATTTTGTGTAATATTTGTGCATTGACTCTAATTAGATAATGTATATTTATGTTTGTAATCGCACCACGGGGAAGAGATTTATATTAATAAGTCAATTCAAGACTATGAGGAGATGACCATTATATGTGGAAATAATCAAGCAACGGGATCCTTTCCGAGAACGGGCGCTCAAAACTCAAGAAGCCTAGGCGCGCAAATAGAAGCACCACCAACATCGCCAACAATCAATCTTGGTAACCAAACCCAAGGCTTCGATGATTTTGATGGCATTACACCTACTCGACCTCCTACTAACGACACACCGACGAGCTCCGCTTCCATGGCCAAGGAGGGTAAAAAAAGAGGAAAATGTGATAAGGCGGAGGAAGAAATCATGCGAAATGTTGAGCATCAATTGGGAAGAATTGCAAATGAATTAGAGGCTGACAAGAGTAAATTTATTGGTATACAATTGTTTGATGAGATCATGAGTTTGAGTGATCGCTATACCGAATATAATCTTGGATGAGCATATGACTATTTGCTTCAAAATTTTCCATTAGCAAATGTGTTTATGAGCAAAAATCATTCCCTTCATTGCATTTGGATGGATGATTTTATTGATCAATTAAGGGATGGTCGTCGTGCATGAGTTATTATTGTAACGCCTTCCCCGAAATAAATAAAGATTTTTATTTATTAAATCTTTAATGGAAAAAGAAATTTAAGATTTTTATAGTTATGAAATTCGAGGAATTTATTAAGTGTTAATTAATGGAAAAATTAATTAAGCATGTAATTAGTCGGAGCTCATAGAATTATTGGAGGAAGCAGGACAAAAGTTATAGTCAGGAAAAGTGGATGAAATTAGGGGGACAGCGACGACCCCGTGATGCCACAGTGGACCCGTGACTAAAGGAATTGACTAAAGGCCGAGATTCGCGGATCTAGGTCGGGCACGAGGAACGAGAGAATTATGGCGGTGGACCCCGCCGGAAAATGAACCCATCCACCCGTGAATGAACAGTAAAATTGTGAGGCAACAGTAATCATGTGGTGCTACAGTGAAAAGAAAATATGATATTTAATTATTTTAAATGTTTATATTAAGGATGAAATGAGAGAGAGAGAGAGAACTTTATTTCTCTCAAATCCCTCTCTCTCTCGATCCCTCTCTCTCTCCCGTCTGCGATCGCCTTGACCGCCTCTGGCCGGTAAGCCCGTAGAGCCCGGCTGCCCTAGCCCAGCGCGCCCGCCCGAGCCCCTTAGCGTTGTTGCCTCCACCCTCCCTCATCGCCCACACCCAGGCGCGCGACCGTGGCGAGCTCCCACCGGCCGGCCACGGCCCTAGCTCCCCTAGCAGCGCGAAACCGCCTTCTTCGCTGACCCCACCGCCCGATCCTGTCATCCGCCAGGATCTACGCGCACAGCGACCCGGACCTCCGCCGTCTCAAAGCCGGCCACCGGCGTGAGGCGCCTCTACTGCACTGCGTACGCCCGTCTCTTCCTGCGAACTTCGGCCCATGCATGCGGCCACGCGCCTCCGTTGGCGGCCGTCCTCCAGTCCAGCCAGGCCTAGCCACCGCTGCGAGCTAATCCGGCTGTTCTTCCCCTCCTTGGCCCAGCTCTGCTCCAGAGCCCGCGGCGTCGACCCTATACGTCCTCACTCATGCATGAGCGTGAGTCCTAGTTGGGATTAACCCTACCCTAATCAGATGAACTTATGCATGATTAGAGGGGTATTAATTGTAGATCGAGGAAGGGCCAGAGTGAACTTAATTGAACACTTGTACTATGTATCATGAAACCCATGTGTAATGGGTGTGTGGATGATTGTTTGTATTAATTTTCGGGGCCCTACAAATAGGGGAGGTGCCGCCGAATTTTTCGTGAAAATCTCTAAGTATAAATACCCTATTAGTATCCATGCTAACATGCTTGAGTACGATTAACTCCATGAGTAAATGCTTAATGATTCCATGCGTTAGATTCATATCTTGGCTAATGAAAGCATGCTTAGAGTGAGCTTATGGTTTTTCAAGCATGTTGAATAAGAAGGGAATATCACTTGATGAACTAATCTCTGGTTAGAGATGGTTTAGAGATTAAAGAATAACTGTATTTCATATTTTGAAATTTAGTATTTAAGTATAGCGACACTAAGACTTATTATCCATTTATTAGATCCTGACTTGGGCGCGTAATACGCGACGTGGATCAAAGGATTGTTCTTACATTGTGGGTAGGATCTACGTGCATTACTTTGTGAGTATTGCTTTCTCCTACCTTGCTTTTTGTTATTGGCGGCTCTTATTCCCTTGAGAGGTTCCCAACACATATTAGAGGCGGACATCGGATATGTGTGGTTTTTATATCTCAAGGGATAGTTGCTTTCTACATTTCTTATACAAGTATTGCTTTCTTCCACCTTGCTTTTATTATTGGCACTCTTATTCCTTGAGAGGTTCCCAACATATATTGAGGCGGACATCCGGATATGTGTGGTTTTTATATCTCAAGGGATCGTTGCTTTCTATATTTTTATACATATTTGAGTTGAGTTTTACTCCTTAAATATGTTTGGCTTCTGATCTTGAGGGATCATTATTTTCGTATGTATATTAATGTGGTTTGCCTTGGATGTACATATGTTTGTATACCTATCACTAGGTATTTAGTGCATCAATCTCTTACGTCTGAATTGTATGATACATCGGACGGAGGCTCGGTCGGAGAGTGATATTTTACAGCCATGTATACATGATTATGCGCTATCTCAGAACTTAGGTAGAAGGCGATGCTTTGATGGTGTAGCGTTGATGTGTAGACATCCTAAGTATCACATATGCCGGAGATTGGAGTACATGGGTGGATTTATCCACATCTTAGATCTGAGCGACTTGCTAGTGATTGTTGTCTCTAGCTTAGATTTGTTTTATTGCCTCTCTTACTCCTTGTTTATGGCGTTTGCCACTTTTCTTTATTTTATGAGTCCCTACCGAGGCCCTCTTCTTTTGCTCATGCATTTGATTATGTTTCTCGGGTTGGGGCAGAGGAGTAGAGGCGAGCCTAGGCGGGGGTTTCGGAAGTAGTCGACTTCGGAGCTTATTTGTATCTTGAGGTGCATTACTGCACATTGCCTTTATTGATGTGTAGACTTGTATTTCTTTAGATTGTTTTGGATTTCTAGGGGTGGTGGACTAGATCCTAGTGCAGGGTTGTATAAACCGGTATTGTACTTTTATTGATGCTTATGCGGAGTTGTATAAACTCTTTTTATTTATGGAAATTCCACTTTATTTGTTATCTCTGAATAATTCATTCATGCAGGGATCTCTGAGGGCCTTGTGCACTGAATAGAGTCGATCCATTTTGGAGTGCGGCTAGGTTGGTCCACGCGGTTAGGAGTTGAGGCGTGACAATTATAACACCGTTGGGTGTTACTATCATGTTATTTTATCTTGTCGTATTTAGTATAATGTTATATTTAGAATAATGATGTATTTTATTTTAATTGGACAAGTACCATGATGTTGTAATTTCAAATGTTGTTTGGACAATTACAATGTTGTAATTTCAGTTGTTGTTTGGACAATTGCAATGTTGTATAATGTGATCAAAAGCTCTTAGTAATTAGAATTAATTAAGGCTTCTTTGTAAGCTCTAAGAAATCTCATGTTTTTCATTAATTCTTTATTTTTATACTTCTCTTTGTATTAATTGAATGGTTTGGTTAGTGACATTTGCAAGGCATTTGGAGGGCCACCAGTTCAGTGGATTAATCCCTCCATCACTAGAGAAGATTGAAAAACTTCGGGAATTGTGATTGTTCGTTATAATTAAGATTTTTTCTTGAATTAAACATGATAGGAAAAATGAAAATTACAAACAAAAAAATATTAAATATAATTTTGTGAAATAAAAAATACTATTTGTTATTTAAATTTAATGGGGATAATATTTTTTTAAAAAGAAGGAAATATTAACTATTTTAAATTAAATGAATATTTTATTAGATTAATTAATTACTCTAGTTAAATTTAATTTTTATAAGCATATTAAATAATTAGTAATAATAATATATAATGATGGTATTCTCAGGGTTAATTACTTAAATCGTTCCTCAACTTTCGCGAAATTTCACTTTCGTTCCTCAACTTCATTTTGTAACAAAATCATCCCCCATCTTTGAAAAAGTAACAAAACAGTCCCTTCAGCCGGTTGTTAGTTATACATGGTCTGACGTGGTGGTCACCTGCTGACTCACCATGCCCCACTCACTTGGCCACGGCGGTGGCGTGGCAAATAGTGAACTTTTTAATCAAGTAAAGTGTAATAGTTTTTCCGCAATTTGGTCCCTCAACTTTAGTAAATTTCATATATGGTCCCCCAACTTTAAGTTATTGCATGAAAGGTCCCTCATCTTTATATATGTCCAAAAAAAGTGTAGTTAACACATTTTTTATATTGGGATCACATTCCAATTAAAGCAGTGAACACATGAAACAACTGCAAACAAAATTACAAATTCTTCTTATTATGATTTGCCAAAATATTTATAAATTAATAATAAAATTAAGACAATGTAATGAAAATTCATATTCACATTAACATTACACATCCACAACATAATGAAAATTCACATTTCACATAACTTGGCCAAATGAAATTTCAATTAGACATAATAAAAGTTCGCATTCACATTTTACTAAAAATAATGCAAATTCACATTACATTGTACATTCACATTCAATGAAATTTAATCCTGCCTTGCAAACCAAATTTCAAACCAAATTCACATTCAATGAAAATTCACATTACATTGTACATTCACATTCAAAATAACAGAGCCAGAAAGGCTTTTAACATGAGCTCTGTCTTCCTGCAAACAAATAACTTAAACAGCTACAGAAAGTTTTGACTTGCTAACAAAATATCTACACAGACAACTGCATTTGAGGCTTAAATGTTGGGCCATAGCTATGAAGAAGTAGGTGGAATTAACCCTCCACTAGAGCCCTGAAAAATTAAAACAACAGAGCCAGTTGTCACAACATTATTTTTTTAACATGAAATTATAAATCAAATGCTTACATGACTTTGTTGTGAATGTAATGTGTTGACATGGCCAAATATTTGCATTGTATTATGTGACAAATAACATTCCTTCACAACTCTCTACCTTGAATGAGCAAAGAGACAACAAGATAAGGTAACAGCTTCACTAAGAACTGGAAAGAATAACAAATATTTATGAGGTATTGAGATCTAATGACATCCACAAGTGAAGATGAAGATTACTCATGAGAAAAGAACACTAAAGAAGATATTAATAAATAATGAAAAATTAAATCAAAGAGAGAATAACATATTAAAATTTTATTCATGCAGACTGCGATTTATGGAGTAAAGAATTACATTGGTTTTTTTCCAATGGTTTGGATGGACTTCCATGGCTTAAACAAAAAACATAACCAATATCTTGCAAGGTGTTGCCCAATATCTTAGTAAAACGAAAAACAAATTAATAATAATATTCTCATGAGTAATGAAAGCTACCCTTTCTAAAACAAAACCAATCTAGAAATTCATAGATCATCCGGCAATGCCAAAACACAAAGAACATGAATAATGAAAATGACCCTTTCTAAGACAAAAGCTTCACAAAAATTCCTGGAGTTATGATATATATTCTATTGTAGATAGATAGAATCTTGATCCCAAAAGCAACTGGGCTTCTCCGTATAAATAACTTCGTACAAAATTAGTAAGCAACTCAAAGCAAAGCAAACAGAAGGAAAACAATCTTTTTTTTATAAAAAAGTTATATCTTGCATTTCATAAAACAATCGATCAGATTACTAATGCGATGCAGAACAAGCCAAAACAACTTTAATTCCAAATCACACGAAAACTACACAAAAGGAAGTTCACAGCCAAAAGGAATTCAAGACCTTCCTCTGATCTTGCTGCATCTTTCTCCACAGATCCAAACACCCAAAGATCTGATCTTTCACCAAAGATACAAACACCCAAAAAAGCAGCACTCAAACAATCAATCAGATAAACCATCTCAAAGATCCAACTCAAAGATCCAAACTCCCAACGCACTAGAAAAAGAGGGAACATAGAGGAAGACGAGAAAGGGATAAGAACTCACAAGCAATAAGAAACTCAGAGATCCGTGGGAGGGACGAGATCCCGCCCAAGCAACAAAGAACCAAGACCAGGGAAGAGATTGCGAACGCTTGAGATGACGAAGAGATCGCGATGTTGAGTTCCTCTCACCCTTTCTTCCAATTTCTCACAGCAGTTGTTGATCCTCGATGACGAAGAGATCGCAGCGTTGAGTTCTCCTCGATGCCACTGTCGGCTTAAGCTCTGGAGAGGACGGTGAGCGTCTTGGGTTACCCATCTCCGGCGCCTTCGCGAAGGGGGTGGTAATTAACCCGGTATTCTCACCACCCCACTTACATTACATGGTAATTACACCCTTTAACTTACATCAAACCAAACAACCAAAAAGTAGATACAGTATTTCCAGTTACATCAAACCAAACAGTACTGATGTAAAAAAAAAATGCAACATTTCCAGTTACATATTTCAATTATACTACAAGAAAACTGGAAAATAGCTACAGAAAAATCCCTCGCTAAATAATGAATTTCCATCGTTAAATTAATTTAGCAAGGAAATGCAAAGGGACAACTTTCCGTTGCTATATTAATCCTAGAAAATATTTTGCGGCGGAAACTTTCGTCGCTGAATATTAGCGAGGGATTAGTGAGGGATTATTCTCCTAGCTATTTAACGACAGCCAATAAGCCGTCACCATTCCATAGTTATATTCCGTTGCTGAATCTTACCTCTAGCGAGGACTTACTAGGGATAATCGTAGCTATTTAGCGAGGGCAGTGTATTCCGTCGCTAGTCCATGCTGAATTCTCTCCCAAATATCCCCCTTAATGCGATAAGTTGCAAGGACTTAGGGAGGAATTTACTTTAGCTATTTAGCAAGGGTCTACAAGCCGTCGCTAATCCGTAGCTATTCCCTCACTAATCATTTGCCACCAATATAAACGTGCTTTGCACGTAAATATTAGTTACATAATAGATAAATAAAATTAAAATAATAAATATTAGTTATATAAATATTTTAATATTAATTAAAATAAAATTATTACATTATTTGGTGTTGTAGCAAATCTATTTTTTTAAAAAGTCCAATTAATGAAATATAATATCATTAAAGTACATAATAAATTTTTTTCGATAATTTTTATTTTTAATAAAATCTGAATTTTATTGTTAGTTTAATATGTTTTTTCAAATATATTAAATAAAAATCAAAGTGAAAAAAGTCAAAAACTCTATAATTCAAAACGACTATTATTAATAGATAAATTAAGGTTTTTTTTTTAACTTATATGAAGAATAATGAATTGCTTCATACATGCTTTATTTGAAACAAAATAATAATAGATGTTGCGCATAAGGACTACAAGAATACAAAATGATAAGAGCAATGTTAGAAGTTAAGTCTCAAGCAAATCTAAACAATATAGAACTTCTATGAAAATTATACATATTGAGAAAAAAAAAAACACACACAATAGGATAGTAATTCATTTAATGACCTATTATAGATAAAATATTTAGGATAATATTCAATTATAGGCAATATAAAAATAATAAGTTCAACAAACAAGTATCAAAATTCAATATTTTTGTAAACCAATATATATACAAAAGAGAAATAATCTTTGTGAATTAGGATCGACGGCATGAAACATTTGGTTCTCCATCACTTCCCGAAGAATCAAAGAGCAATATAATTCTTCCCATTATATTCACTATAACTACGAGCATCAATTGAAGATAAATTTTCTTACAAAAGAAATACAAAAATGATATTCCAATACAAAGATTAGCAACTACGTATATAAGTTATACATATTTTAAATAAATAATATGTAACAATCTAGCAAAAAAATTCCTATGCAATACATGTTATCCATATATGACACATTGTTGAAAGATTTATAAAAGCAAACCCAAAGAAAAATTGAGTTCTAATACAAAATTTTAAGATTGATTAGTTTTGAATAAAAATTAAAAATAAATTAAGGGATAAGGGATATGTTAGTAAAAATCCACACAAATAAATATTGTTGTTTTTAGAAATATGCATATATTATTCCAAGATATTTATAGTACATCGTCTCTTCTAGTCATAGTAGTTTGAGAGCCATCTTCATAAATTTGCACAACCTTGTAATGCTTGTAATGCTTGAATTCGATCTTCATAGTTTAAGAGCCATCTACAAACTACTCAAAATGTTGTTTGATAGAGTTAAACAAACACCACAAAGACGCGAAAACAATACAAAAAGTTCATCATATTTCATAATAACAAGAAATAGAATAATATTAAATAACAAATCCGAGCATTAAAATTCAAAAGATATGCAAAGGTAAAACAATTAATTAAAATATCCCTATGGAGTATGAAAGCCATTCATTATCATCAAGAAAGCAACCTCTTGATTGATTTTGAAAACTTCACAGGTGTCAAATGTGAACGAATAAAGGTCGAGTTAAGAAGGAAGCCTTCAGACATTTCTTCATGGCTTGCATAGTTGAAGAAAATGAGGAAAATGGAAGGTGGCTAGAGAAGTCATCTTATGGCAGATGTGAGGGTTTCACCATTGAAAGGGAGGAGAAGTGGCTTCAAAGAGGTTGGTTACCAAAAGGTTGGAATTCTAATCATGTTACTTAACATGCTTTAAATTTGGGGGATTAGTCAAGACCATATACATTGTGGAACTCTTCACCTCCCTCTTTTCTTTTGAAGAGAAATGAATCGATTTATGTTTTAAATGAGTAAAAGTCTAATAAATTTCTTATTCAACCCACTAATAAAATAAACAATAAATTAATATTGATTTAAATATAATGGCACAATCAATATAAGACACTATATGAATATAAGTCCAACCATTCATATTCCATTAATAAACTTATTTTAGTAGTAATCAACATCTTTTTAATTTAATATCTATTATCATGAAAATTAATAATTAATAAAAAAATATTTAAAAATTAAATAAATAAAATATGTTAAAGAGGACATCTCACATACAGGCCAAAAAAATCAATTTAATACAAATCTAATATAATGTAAACCTACATCCAAAGACTTGTAAAAACAGTAATTAAAAATATATAATTAATATAAATTGAATTGATAGAGGGTATTTTGTCATGTACATCAAAAATTTTATAAAATAGTCCACCCAAAAATACTTTTACGTGCCAAAGACCTGTTGGTCGAGCGACAAGGGTCCTCTGCACATAGGGGGAGAACCACGGTTCGAATCCCATATGACAGAGTGCAAGCAGGGAGCTGAGAGGTAGTCACGGGCTGTTTAAGCATAAGGGGCTTGGCCTTGTGATAGTCCTCTCCCCGTTCCGTCCCACCTGGGCTCAGAATGGGGTTTATCCCCTTTGTCCAAAAAATAAAAAATAAAAAAAATACTTTTATGTTTCAAAATATGAACAATATGTTATATTTGGGGGCTTCATCAAGACCTGTAACTCTTCACCTCCCTCTTTTCTTTTGAAGAAAAATAGATCAATTTATATTTTAAACGAGTAAAAGTATAATAAATTTCTCATTCACACTAATAAAATAAGTAATAAATTAATATAGATTTAAATAATGAAACTATCAATTTAAACCCAACCATTCATATTCCATTAATAAACTCATTTTAGTAGTAATCAACATTTTCTTAATTTAATATCTATTATCATGAAAATTTAATAATTAATACAAAAATATATTTAAAAATTAAATAAATAAAATATGTTAAAGACTATATCTCTTATACATGCCAAAAGAAATCAATTTAATGTAACTCTAATATAATGCAACTTACATCCAAAGACTTGTAAGACAATTACTAAAATATATAAATTATTATAAATTTAATTGATAGAGGGTATTTTGGATTGTACATCAAAAATTTTATAAAATATAAACAATATATAAAATTTAAATAATAGAATAAAATACATAAATATTTTATAATAAATTAAATTTAATATATATTTAATAGGACATTTAAGATACATTTAATAGATTTGGGATATCATTAGAATTATGATAAATTATTGAGGGTAATTTGGTCCACATATATTGAAATGTTGGACCAACAATCCTCTTATAGGAGTATAATAGATAATAGATATATATATATATATATATATATATAATTTTTTTGGTCCCCTATAGTACAAAATTAGATATCCACTATAAATTCATAAGCATATGAAATAGAATTCAAGCTTCAACATAAGCATCTAGGAAAGAAATTTCAATTAATGCAACAACTAAATTTTATATAATATCATTCAAGTTTTACATAAGATACCCCTCTACCTCTTACATATACTATCTAGTTTTTGGAGATAATAATAGTAATAACTTTACTTTTTTTGTTTCTCTTTGCAGCTTGAGGGCTTTAATGTCTTGCATTCATTCATGTTGTCTAGAAACTCCTGCATGTAATCAGCAACATGTGTAAGAAGGGCATCAGGGAGCAAAATTATGGTCAAATTTAACTTTTATAGGGGAAAAAAAGATAATAATAAGCCTTGAAATGGACTGTTCATCTTCTATATATATATATTCAAAATGGTAGAATAAGGAGAAAATCTCATACAAAAAACCTAGCCTGCACTATAAAATTCAGAGAAGTCAATTCACATAACAAAGTACATTTCTCACTCATAACAGTGTTGTTACAGTATCAGATCTAGAAAACAAAAAATTCAGGGAAAGAAAGCACACAATCAGAAGCATACATTGAATTCAAAACCTAAAGCTAGTTCTATTCGATTAGAAACTAAATCCGTCCATTTCTCTCAAAAAGCATCATAGTATTGGATTAAGAACTCATACACAAATTGAAAAACAACAACCACCAATTGAAAACAACAACAATAAAAATAAAACCAAACAGAGATTTCAAAACCAAAGCTTGTATGAATATCTAAGGTATTCATATATTCACAACAAAGCATAAAAAAAGAAAAAAACATGAAAAGAAGTTCAATTGGATGAACATAAAAATTGCATGTGGAACATGAAAATTTGTAAATTAAGTTCCTTCTTTCCTTTATTATTTGTTCAAATAATAAAGAAAAAAAACAAAAAACAACTAAACAAAGTTTGTATGAATATCTCCTTCCTCCTTGGCTGGAAATGAAGCTTTGAAGCACGGTAGCTAAACTTTTCCAGTAAAGACCACCTGTGACACAATTAACAAGGAAAAAAATATTTTACCCTTCTCAACTCAACAAGTAAAATGCTTAGAAAGGTGCTACAACTTATGGTATCAAATGATTATAAACTAGAGATGAAACAAATGAACATATTTCCTAAATATTATTTTTAGGTCCACTAAGAATAATTAACATTATTATAAATGTTTGCATAAAGTAATAAATTATCCAATAAAATAATAAAATGTTTGTATCCATAAATTATCCATAATTATAATTAACATTTTATTATACCACTAAATTATCCAAAACTTATAAGCTTAATAGAAGGATGCTTCTAATAGCATCCTTTATTAATATTCATAATATAATTCAAGCCTATAAAAACTGTCTGCCTGATCTGCATGTCCACCATCTAGAAACATTATAAATGAAAGGCTATTCATAATATACAAGTTGGAATAGAAAACAGAGATCAGTTCAAATGGAGAAATTTATGGGTTTTCTAATGATTAAGCAAAAAGAAAAGAAAAGAATCTTTAAAAATACTTCTAATATTTGATTTTAATTTAAAACCAAGTTCAAGAGATACAAGCAGATAAACTTGTCAATACAAATACAACGGGACAGAAGTAAAGAACTATATATCCTTGCCATGACTACAACCAATCAGGGGCGGCTCAAGGGTAAAGCGAGTGAAGCGATCTCTTTAGGCCCTCAAATTTTGAAGGCCACATATTTACTTTTATCCTCCAAGATTTTTTTTTTTTTGAAATTTTATTATCATAACTATAATAATAGATTATTATAATAAATTGATATTTAAAAATTTTAATTTTAATTTTAATATCTATTGGAGGCCTCATGCAAAGTTTAAATCTTAAATTTTTTTTAAAAACTTATCATTGTAGTTATAATAATTATTTGTATGATAAATTAACATTTAAAAATTATAAGTTAATGTCTATTGGAGGCCTCCAACTACATTTGAACCTGAAATTTTTTAAAACTTTATCATGCTAATAATAATAATTATTTGTTATAATATACGGATATTTAAAATTTTTAATTTAATATATAATCAATTATATATCTTTTATCAACTAACTTTTTAAAATAAAACATAATAAACTAAAGTTTTATCTTTTTTTAGTTTAATACATAATTAAATATATATCTTCTACCAACTACATTATTAGTTATTAAAAAACTAATCCCATAAATTATTAATTACGTAGCCGTTGGTAAATTGGTAAGTAACAGTCATTTTCTCTATTATGAAAATTTAAATAAAAACTTTGCATATCAAAAGTAGAAAAATAAATTTTAAATAATTTTTTTAGTAGAAATTATCTTTTTATAGAATCACATATTATCCTTTTCTTGTTTAAATTTTTGTTTGTTTGTTTAGATTTTTTTTTTTGAGTGGTTATAAAGTTACTTCCCCATTGTAAAATCCAAGAAATTTTAAGGAAATAAATGTATTGAAGTTTTCCTAAAAAAATTGTTTGTTAAATAAATAATTTTCCCTAGAGAGTTAAATGAGGATCTAATTATGGGGGAAATTAAGTAAAAAGGGATTTAACCCTAATTAGGGTTTATGGGGGATCAGAGGGCTGAAGCGTAATTTTGAAAGTTTGGGGGACTAAAAATAATTTATTTCCCTCTCACGCAGTCTTGGACACGCATGTAACTTTGTAAATGTCGGGGACCTGCTCGAAAATTTTCCGAGAGAAAACTCCTAATAGTAAATGAACGAGCAATTTGAGATTTGATTATCTCAAATCGCTGTAGATCTTGAGGTATTATAACGGCCTCAGTTTGTCAATATTGGCAAGTGCAAGCACAGATCCATCGATCGTGTTGAACGGAAACTTGTACGCAGGTGAGTGGGTGGTGGAGGCGATTCCACGGTGCGAGCATACACAGAACCACTCATCTTAAGATGAGTTAGGATCACGAGGCATGGGTTACAGATCTTAGAGGCCACGTGGCACGCCAAGATCAAATCATCTACTGGGGGTATGGATGCAAGGTTTTTATAAGGTGATCAGGGCCGTTAATTTGTGATCTTGGATCTCCACCGTCCGATCTCGAATACGGATCACGAGGCATCTCTTTCTCTCCCCGCCGGCTGAGAACGCCTCCGCGCGACTAGCCGTCTCCTCCGACCATTAAGCATGTGAAGCGGGGCCGGCCAGATTCTGGGAGGAGGCGGTTTGCGAAGGCATTAACGAAGTGGCCTACCTTGGCCTATAAAAAGGACTACATCGCTCTTGGATAAAGATGTGAAGGAGAGAGCAAGAGGGTGAAGGGAACTTCCCGCGCCGGCGAGCTGAAGGGGAGTGGAAAAAAAATCGCGTGTGGGCGTTGCTCGAGCTTCGGGAAGTCACTGTTGACTCTTGGCGAAGTAGTATCGACGAGGGAAGGAACTGAGCTGCGGCCCCCACGACGGTACACAGCCCAAAGAAGGCTGGGGGAGGCGGCGCTAGCACGCGGCGCGCTTGCCCGGAGCCGGGTTGGCGTCGCGGACCGATCAAAGAGATTGTGTACCTACACGACCGGTTAGGGACCTCGAAAGCAAATCCAGATCGGACCGGTAGTATTTAAAGCTTTGAGACAAACTCAACTCAAATACAAGGCCTAAAAAAAGGTGATAAGCAGATAACAATCCATAATATAAAATAAACTCATGTTCAAAAGAACATAGAGTCATCAGGGTCCATAGGCTCTATAATAGTCTGGTCCCTATACGGGGCCTACACATAGTAATGCTCACCAAACAAAAGACAAAGGAGTCTCCCAGACCTCGGATCTTCTCGTGACCTCTCCTCAGGCTCCACCCCCTCCTAAACCTCGGAATCTGTAAAAGATGAAAAGTAAAACGCATGAGCTTTCGAATGGAAAGCCCAGTAAGTACCCCTGTGGGTCACAAAGACATAAATAGGCAATATGTCAACCAATGAGGTCACATCATCAACAAACACAGTCCTAGGAGTCTACCAGAAACAATCTCAAGGTATGACCCCTGCTACAGAAGCCCTCGAGCTCTGTGATGAGTTTCAAAGAGAACTCAAGGATCACTCCCGGCCAGTATGTCCAAATTTTACTTTGCCAGCACGACCTTATCCGTCGCTCAACCTCCCGTCGTAAATTGGTAGAACTACCTCTAATACGTGTTAACACGGTCAGCGTACCATGCCCACTGATGGGTAAGACCACCAGAGAATTGCCTCTCTACAGCGGGCAGCGAAATGCAGGGGTCCCTGGCCCCCTGAACACTTCCCTATCGGAGCTCCCTAGCTCCACTGAGTCCGGGCAATAGCAACAGGGACACCAACGTCCCGAAACAAACATACATGCTCAACAGGAATCTAGAACAGATACAAATAGCATGTATGATATCAATGAGCATAATCAAACAAGGCATAAGCAAGTCCAAAGAAAAACCTGAAACCGGGTGGGAACAAGACAAGTGTACTTACCTCCTGGTGAGACTAAAAGTCTTTCTAGAATCCCTTGGATTGCCTTATGTCTCCCCGAGAATATCTGACATACATAGGTTCTTATTAGAGTCAAGACTTCAACGAACCTCTATGTCTTTTAGGTGTACATGCATACCTAACGTTCTTGTTCGGCTTAAGCCCACTAACGGGTCCTAAGGACCATCTCTCCGCGTTCTGGCCCTTAACCCCGGTTTCCATGTCCTTTGGTTGACTCTAGGTCCAACTTTGTCAAACTTAGTCAACTCTACTTTCATTGGTCCAACCTAAACCCTATTTAGTTATCTCTAATTAGTTTTGCTTTTATTGGGTCCATTACCAGGCCCATTATTTATTCCTGCTTGACCTTAGCCCTTTCTAGCTAAGGAAGGGCATTTTAGTCATTTAGGTAACATGGACCCATTGGGCTTAAGGTTCTATCCTCTTTAGGGTTTAGTTCCTTCCTCAAGCCCTTTAATTCCTCATTATAATAAAAAATCGAATTTTAAGGTTATTTGAGCCCAAAACTTTGGGCCTCAAAACCATTGGACCCAATTCCTTAATTATTGATCTTTAAAACAAGTCTCATTAAAATATTTAGTAACCTTACTAAATATTTTTAATCATGCTAAACATTTAACTTAATCTTGTCTCATACCATAAGATTAAGTTTAGTTAAATAACTTTTTAACTTTCATTCAACATCCTAACTATACAAGTTAATTTAATTAATCCATTTGATTAATTAGCCCTTCAAGCTTGATTAACCCTCTTAGTTAAAATCTTTGATTAGTTTACAAACCAAGTCCACAATTTAAATTGATCAAGATGACTAATATTTCACCATATGACCGGGCTAACAATAAATCAAAACATTTGTCACAAACCATAAGGTTCTTTATAATTATTTTAGCTAATTAATTAATACTGAATTAATTAATAATTATTATTTCTATTTATTTTTATCAAAACTACTCTTCTTCTTCGTTATTTCTCCTCTCTCGCGACAATGGCTCGCTTGAGCCTGAACGCCCACGGGCGCCGCAGTAAGGCCGTCGCATGATACAGCTCAGAGCCTGTGGCTCTGCCTCCACTTCCTCCGGTCGCGCCGGTCTCATTCCCTTGCACCTTTGGTGTACCCGCGCTGACCCAGCGGCGTCCCTCTCCTCCGGCGAGCTCGTAACTACTTTCACAAAGCGATGCATGTACTTAATCTAAACGGCGCAATACGGAGAAAAGAGACTTACTACCCAGGAGGCTGGGGACAACGATCGGTTCCGCGGGAGTCCTTCCGTTCGCCCCGTAACTACGTCGTCTTCTCAGGCGAGCTCAGCCGCTCGTGAAACTCCACCGCCTCTCTATCTTGACTTCTTCTTCCTCCACTCGTCATATCAAGTTCCCGAGACCGCTGAGCTCAAAAAGCCAAGCGAAGCTCAGGGGCCTCTCTTCTCCTCTGTCACCTCACCGGAGAGTGGAGAAGCTCGGGCGATTGTGTGACAAACAATGGGGTGGTGTCCCCCCTTTCTATAGCCTTAGGAAGCTAGACGAACCGTCAGCTCTCAGGAAAAACGTCACGCCTTCGCCATGTATGGTGGGTTTCTATGCTAAACCACGTGGTGATAGGACGGTCGGTGGGTCCTGCGAGGACGTTACGAAGCTACCGAGGGATGGTGGTACTGCGTACCTCGGGATCATCACTCCGATGATCAACGGCGGAGATTGAGCAGATCGCATCCAACGGCCCCCCATCAGCCCTTCTGCCTCGTATCTAATAGCCTTAGGATGAAAGGTTGGGATTTAAAACCATCCAACTGCCAGATCTCTTCTCAACCCGCCTCGTATCCATCATTAGCTTAGATGGACGGTTATAAATCACCCGCATGGTAGGGTCATCCTTACCCAACCCTTTCACCTTTGCCTCTTATCTGGTATACGATGAGATGGATTCCATCTCACCTCGCCACGTGGCTCTATGAGAGCCTTTATAATGCCTCGAGATAAAGCACGGCACGAGATGATTTAATCTCAGCCGTTCATCCTCTCTCTATAGGGTTTTCTTGTGGGAGATTTACCAAAGTTCCCTGACACTTTTAAAATTACATACAGGTCCAAGACTGTGAGAGGGAATGATTATCTTTTAGTCCCCCAAACTTTTCAAAATTACCAGGAAGTCCTTCTGGTCACCATAAACCCTAACTATTTAAATCCTTTTTAACTTATTTTCACTATTATTTTCCCATTTAAACTCTAGGGAAATTATTTAACTTAATAAATAATTTTTAAGAAAATTTTAACTCCTTTATTTCTAAGATTTCTTGGATTTTACAGATTGGCAGATCCCCGGCCGACTATGTGCTCATTGTTGAGGTTCTAGAAGAGCTCGGTCGTGAAAATAGAGAGAGAAGTGAAAGGTTGAAGATGGGTGTTTAAATAAAAAATAATAATAAATAAATAAATATTCAATAATAAATATTAAAAGGGTAATGTTTTAATTAAAACAAATGACTATAGGGGTGTGACAGTTATTTAAATAACTATGAAACCTTGATAGTGTGATAAAATCATACCATGTGACAAATTAATAAATTGATTAGCTATCTAGTATCATGGCTAATAATTCTATGGGTGTGACAAAAATTTAAAACCTAGGAATGTTGATTAATTCGTTTCTAGTTATGAAAGTGTGACAATTTAATAGATGGTTAATAATACCATGAAATCATATAGATGTGACAAATTATTTAGGTAAATAATTTTTCACGTGCTATTAATTAGTTTTGCATAGTTACAATAACTATATGGTACTATAGTTGTGACAAAAGCAATTAATTAATTAATTTGTAGCAGTGAATAAATAATTAATTTGTGACATAGTTAATTCGATTAATCAACTAGATTGATTTAAAAGTCTTGATAAGATTTTAAATCTTGGTAATGTGACAAAATAAAAGAATAACTTTGGGATGATGTAGTTATTCTAAGTGTGACAAATTTAGTTGATTAATGTTGGAATAATTTGAGAGATTATTTAGGTTATTAAATATTTTTAATAAACCTTATGGTGTGACGACGATTAATCAAATTAAGTTGATTAAACTAAAACAACGTGATTGAAAGATTGGACATTGGGCTCATCCAAATCAAGACATGATATAAACTACTAACATGAGTGGGTTAGTTTTGGCTAAATGATTTTAAGGTGAACCCAATCCAAATGACTAAAATGCCCTTCTTTCGTAAAAAGGGCCAAGGTCAGAACTAAAGCATGAAATGGGAAATTTGGAAATGGGCCCAATTCACCTAAAGTAGTTAGAGATAACTAAATAAGGTTTAGACTCGACAAGTAAACTAGGGTTGACTCGGTTTGACCATGTTGGGTCTAAGGTCAACTAAAGGACATGGAAACAGGGGATAAGAGCCAGTAATCCGAGAGATGATCCTTAGGACCCGTTAGTGGGCCTAGGCCAACAGAGACGATAGACATGCATATGTAACTAGAGACTCGATGAAATCTTGACTCTAATAGAGCCTCTGTATGCCAAATACTCTCGGGGAGTTGTAGGCACTCAAGAGGAAGCTAGAAGGACATCTAGTTTCAACAAACCAGAAGTAAGTACACTTGCCTAGTTCCCTCCCTGTTTCGGGTTTTCTTGGACTTGCTTATGTTTTCTTGATACATGCCTTCTGTTATCATACATGCAAATTGTATCTGTTTAGATTCCTGTTAAGCATGTATGCTTGTTTCGGGATGTTGGTGTCCCTGTTTGCTATGGTCTCACCGCCTGACTCGCTGGAGCCGGAGGCTCCGATTGGGAATGTTAGGGGACGGGACCCCACTGGCATTTCTCAGCACCGGCCAGAGGCGATTCTCCGTGGTCTTACTTGTCGCTGGGCATGGTACTGGCAGTGTGCTTAATATGATGAGAGGTAGTTCTACCGACTTACTGCGGCTGGGAGGGTCGAACGACCAGAAGGTCGTGTTTACAGCAAGTAGCTGGACATACTGGCCGGGAGTGATCCTTGAGTTCTCTTTGAAACTCTTCACAGAGCCCGAGGGCTTCTGTATCAGGGGTCGTACCTTAGATTGTTTCTGGTAGACCCTAGGATTGTGTTACTTGGTATTGTGATCTCATTGTTTGACATATTGCTTATTTATGTCTTTGTGACCCCGCAGGGGTACTTACTGGGCTTTCCATTCGAAAGCTCGGCGTTTTGCTCTTTCTCTTTTACAGATTCTGAAGTTTAGGGGTGGAGCTTGAGGAGAGGTCACTAGGAGATCCGAGGTCTGGGAGACTCCTTTATCTTTTATTTTGTGAGCATTACTATGTGTAGGACCCGTATAGGGACCAGACTATTATAGGGCCTATGGACCCTGATGACTCTATGTTCTTTTGAACACGAGTTTACTTTATATTATGGATTGTTATCTGCTTATCACCTTTTTAGGCCTTGTATTTGAGTTGAGTTTGTCTCAGCTTAAATACGGACGGTCTCATTCGACGCGTACTGAGGTCCTGATCCGCTCAGCGACACCCATCAAAACCCATAAATGTTAGTAAATAAAATAGTTAAAAAAATATCTCATATAAGTGTTTATTAAAAAAATTAATAAAATTTAATTTATATTAATAATTAAAAGCCTCATTTTAAAATTTTGTTTTAGGCCTCCAACTTTCTTGAGCCGCTCTGCAACCAAATAAGAAAAGTACAAATTTCCAATATTACTACAACCACGTAGAAATACAGAACTATATAGTTTGACATGTACTTAACAATCAATGCCCTAAGCTATATCAATTACAAGCACAAGATTATTCGCCCCTTGATTCCCGAGCACATGGGATGTGACCGCAAGTAGCAGTAGCCAAGCTGGGAAATCAATACAAGGCCTAAGTATAGATCAACAGATAACAAACAATAGTAAATCATACTCAAGTTCAAAAGAACATAGAGTCATAAGGGTCCATAGGCTCTATATACAAAATTAGGTCCCTACACGGCCCTATAAAATGTCTCAAATAAAGATAACTCAAAGGAGACTTCCTGCACTCCTCACAGTGGCTCCTGTACTAATCGTGAATACCCCAAATTTTTACCCGAAAATCATATTTAAATTTCCGAATTATATTGTCAATGGAAATTAAGAGAATGAGGTTTCATGTAATTAAGTTAGTTGGCGATTTAATGGCTTGAGGTCTTGCAGGTGAAGTCCATGCCATAAGAGGGCTTAAGTGGAAAGTGGAAAGGATTTTTAATGGAGGACCAAAATGCATAATGGCAAGAGCCTCATCATCTCTTTGAACCGGACACAATTATGTTAGTGGTCCCATGTAAAAGTTTTGTTGATTTAATGTGAGATTACAAAGTGGAAAGAATAAAGTTTCGGGAAATAATATTAGTAAATCTCCATGAATGTTCATGATGTTAATGAGGTTAACTTTAAACCTAGGGATTTATGTGTAAGTTTGGTTTTATTATTGTATCTCATTCATTGATGGTCCTGACAACTTTCGACATCTTTGACCTTTGAGATGGGGGACCATACCTCCATCTTTTCATGACCTTTTAATATAAAGTATGGATAAAGGGTACAAACCTATGACTACTGAACCTCCACTAATGCCTATTTTTGACTTCATGAAGGCTTTGCAGGCTTAGGGGAGTCTTGGATTTGCTTTATATAATAATAATAATAATAATAATAATAATAATAATAATAATAGGTGACAAGAAATAAATGGTAGGATGAATTAAGTAGAGAGGATTAAACATAATAATACTAATAATAATGATATGAATAAAATAAAAAGGCTTATGTCACCATCCACTACAAATCCAAATTGCCTTTCATGGAAGAGCCTGACCTTCCATTTGACTCTCTGGGAAGTGCTCTCTCTCTCTCTCTCTCTGTTCATCTCTCTCTCTCTCTCTCTCTCTCTCTCCTGTTCATCTCTCTCTCTCTCTCTCTCTCTCTCTCTCTCTCTCTCTCGTAGTGAGCAAGAACCTATGCCATGGCGTGCGACTTCAGCGTCAGCTGCCTCCCGTGACCCCGACCACGGCACCCGTCTGACTGGCAACCCACTGCTGCCAGAGCCAGTGCCTTTGTCCATTATCATGCATGAGCCATGGCTGACCTGGCCACACGGCCATTGACCTTCTATCCACTTCGACGAAAAGAAATGAAGATCCCGCGGACACTAAAGCAGGACCGAACCGGACTTAGGAGTCTCTGAAGGACTTCAGGTGAGGAAACTCCTCCGTATATTGTGTGTATTTTGGTATTCATCGTGTTTTGTATTCTTGTTTTCCCGTGAATTTTATATCGGTTTGTGGATGCCGAAGATTTTATCGTGATGCATGCATAATAGTTTTTATGCTTGTGGAATACTATGAAATGATAATGATATGATTAAATATAAAGTGAAACCTGAAATGGTGGAAAAATAAAATTTGTGCATGATCGTGCCATGGACTGAACCCTATAGATATATGGATGTTGGACCAACGGGGTTCCGTGATAGAACCCAGAGTCGGCGTTGATGATTTCGGGGGAGGAAGGGGATTTGTTTTAATTCGTGTATTTCAAAAATAAAATGTTTGCGAAATGGTTTGCAATAAAACCCCCTTCCCACTTCCGTGAGGGGTGTCACCCTGGGTGGGATCTTGAGCAAAATCAAGTGCTGGCTCTTTCTCGTCCGTTGAGTAGGGTTTCTTGGGACGTCCATGACATGGCATAGGCCCCTCTTAGCACAGGGAATTAGAAGCCGGGATGTAACGCCGGGGGCATTGTGAGGTAAATCGAGGTGGAGGCATCTCCTTACACATGGATGTAACGGAGATGTGGGTAGGTAGCACCCTCTTACGCATTGTGATGTGATTGAGGTAGGTACATCTCCGTACACATGGATGTACTTGAAGATAGGTGTTTGTTAGAACCGGTATTGATGTGTGAACTGCGTGACCGTGTTTTTACGAAGTTTTCCGATTGTATTGGCATTAATATATCTTGATTGAAGATGATCATGATGATTCCATGGTTTCAAGTATTTTTCAATTTGTAACGAATAATTAGTACCAGGTTTGTGAGGGACGGGTATGTATAATATCTGGCGGAGTTGTCAGCACTCACTGAGCTGGTGTAGCTCAGTCCCTCGGTTTATGTTGTCATTTCAGGGTATAGACAGGGACTTGAGTAAAAGGCTTTGCGGCGAAAGTGGGCGAAGACTAGATGGCTCTGACGTACCGGATATACATGCATTTCTAAAACTGTTGTCTAGTATTTGACAAGTCGATTTAATTGTATTTTCTTTGGATGGGGGCCGTAGCGCCCAAACTCATATGTATTCTTCCTTTACTCTGATGGGGTGTGATTACCGATGCATAACTGGATTCGATTATATCACTATGTATTTATTCGTTTTCTTGTTATGGTTGGTTTCAAGGTACACAGCTTATGGGTCGGGGGCATTCCCGGCCCAGCTGGTGTGACACCTGAACCCTTATAAAAAGGGGGTGTCACATACACAGTCTCCTCTGCACCAGCCCCTGAACCTCGGGATCTGTAACAGAGAGAAAGAACAAGTGTGTGAGCTTGCGAATGGAAATACCAGTAAGTACCTCCGCGGGTCACAAAGGCATAGTAAAATAATACATAAAGTCAAGGGACCTCATCCCCTAAAGAATGCAACCCTAGGAGCCTACCACAAACAAAGACAACGGTATGACCCCTATTAATAGAAGCCTTAAAGCTCTGCGTTGAGTTTCAAAGATAACTCAAGGATCACTCCCTTGGCCACAGAACTAGCTACAGTAAACACGAATTCTCTGGCGTCGCTCACCTCCTGGCCGTAAGTCAAGAGGTAGCACCTCTCATGCATTTCATTACGTACACGGCCAGCGTCTCATTCCCACTGACGGGTAGGACTACCAGAGCATCTCCCCTCTGGCGCGGCAAGCAGCAATGCCAGGGTGTCACGTCCCCAATCATTTCCCTATTGGAGCCCCCACGCTCCACTGAGTCCGAGCAGTAACCCACAACAAAACAGGGATACCAACATCCCGAAACAAACATACAAGCTCAATAGGAATTTAAATCGTAAAGATAGCATGTATGAAATCAATAAAGCAACTATCAACATAATTTTAGCAAAGCCAAGAAAACTCCGAAGAGTGAGTTCAAGGCAGGTGTACTTACCTCTTACATGGATTGAAAACCCCTTCGAATCTCCTCCTGTAATGTCTCTAAGACCCCCAGAGTATCCTGATATTAGAGTTTCCTATTAGTGCCAAAATTCTAATAAAAACCCTACACTTCTAAATGAAAATGCAAAAGCTCTTGCTTTCGGTGGGCCTAAGCCCAACTAGACGGGTTCTTATGACCATCTACTTGGTTACCGGCCCACTTCACTCGTTTCCAAGCCCTTAGTTGACTTTCAACCTGCTCTGGGTCAACTTTAGTCAACTCTGGTCAACTGGTTAACATTACTCTTGTTTGTCGTGGAATGAACCCTAATTGGTCATTTCTAGTCTTCGTAGTCAAGTTGGGCCCATCTATTAGGCCCGGAAAGTAGTCTAGCTTTACTTGGTCATATTCTTTTTAATTTAGAAAGAGCAACCCCTATTACGTGGCTAGCCATGTCCCCAAGGGTTAAGGCCCAACCACTCTACTTGGGTGGTCTTGGTTTCAATCCCCACCTCCTACAATTTTTTTTTTCTTTTTCTTATTATTTTCTTTATAACCTGACTGAGCCCAAACCTGATTCCTTAGTTAAATCCTTTGAGCCCATATCCAATTGAACCCAATTAAATCCATGTTAACTTGGATCAATTTAGCTAATGGACTAACCCTAGTCGTATAGGTGGATAACTTAGGTGGACCCTAATGGGCTAACCTTAATCAATTAAATTAGCCCTAACGATAAACTATAGTATTTGATTAAATTACAACTAAATTAATTATTTATTTAATTCGATAAACTATATATATTATTTATTATTATTTTCAATATATATATATATATATATATATATATATATATATATATATATACTTCTTCTTCTCTCGCGGCCGAGCTCCGCTAGAGACAGAGCCAGAGCATCGCTGGAGTTCTCTTACCCCTTGCCTGAGTCCTCCATTGCCGAGAAACTACCCGCGCCAAGTTCCCTTTCAATCGGGACCTGCCTTTGCACACACGAGCAGCCCCCTTTCTCTTCCCCCAGAGCCCCACAAGGCCCGGCCAAAGCCCCCACTCCAGCGAGCTCAAACTGACACATCTCATGCATGAATTCAACTAAATTTTGGGGAAACGAAAACTCACATCACGCAACAGCTTCTCTACGCTCTCGGTGAAGAATTTCGACGTCCGAACTCCAAGCAGAACCCTCCGGCGGCGGCGGGAAAAACTTCTCCGACTCCACTGCTTGACTGTGTGAATCAGGGGGTGTGGGGCCTCTCCCTTTTATGGGCTGAAGGGAGATGAAGAGGGCGACTCTTCCTGGGTGTAATGCCTGAAATCCGGCCGGCTTCCCCGTTCGTAACGACCGGAGAAGGAGGCGGAACGCAGGGGCGTTCACCGGTGAGAGGAGATGGGCAGCTGGTCCCTCGTGATCTGCTCTCTCCTCAATCTAGCGGCTGAGATAGCTAGATCCAACGGCCATGACTCAACCATCCGTCTCGGATCCAACCACCATTTAGATGAACGTTCGAGATTATCGGACGATCAATGTTCAGATCTCACTCATGTGCCTCGGATCTCGCTCTCGGCTTGGATGGACAATTACGATCAACGGCCGGATTACTTTCATCTGCCTCGTATCGAGCAACCCTTAGATGAAAGGCTGAGATTTAAAATCATCCAACGGCCATATCTCGATCCGGTGCCTCGGATCGGTTTCTACTAAGATGTGTGACCACCAATTTGCCACGTGGCTCCCCAGATCGCTTGATAAAGCCTCGGGATCCACCCTGATCAGATGGATTTCTTCCTTGCTCGACACGTGGCTACCCGTGGCCCTTATAATGCTCCGAGATTTACTTCAATCTCATATCTTTTAATCTTGATTATTGATCCAATTGTATAAGGGTTTTGATCTAAAAAATTATCCAGAGGTCCCTGTAACTATTTTAGGTTACTCATTAGTCCACCTTCTGAGAGAGGGGACTACTTCCTTTTAGTCCTTCACACTTTACAAAATTTCCAAAAAGTCCTACTGACTCCCAACTAACCCTAATTCGGGTTTTAAACCTTTTAAGCCCTATTTTTCCCCCAACTAAACCAAACCATCTAATCACTTAGGGAATTTCTTTAATTTATAATAAATTTTAGAGCACATTTAAACACATTCTTATTTCAAAAATCCTTGGATTTTACACACAGGGAAAAAAAAGAAGGTTTGCCAAGTAATCAAACATCCTCAAAAAGGTTTATCAATTTCATTGTCCATTGTACGTAATATAGATATAAAAGGTCAAATCAATCTTGACTGGAAGCAAACGGAATGAATATTCATTAGCACTACATATAGAAAGCAAAGAGGAACAAGAATGTTCATGAACTTACGCTTGCAAGTAGCAATCTCCCACTTGTCTTCTCCCTCAACTATTTCAGATAATTCTTGGATAAAATTGCACCATTAAAAGCAAAAGAAAATAGTCATGTTGTGTTAATAACTAAAAATAAGATTAGAGGTTTTCCTTTCCATAACAAAGGAAAAACAGGTTATGTAAATATATGCAAATTGAAAATCTTAAACAAGTGTAAATATAAATTAAAAATTTTGAGAGGAAACTCTGTTCAGATGTAATTTACCATATTCAGGGGCTCCTATTAAGTATAAAAATCCTCAAAAAAGCAGTCCAGTTAACAAGCATAGCTCCTAGATGGGAATTAACAATCAATACCCTAAGCTATATCAATCACAGGTATAGAAAAAAAAGAAAAGGTATACCAAGTAATCAAACATCCTCAAAAAGTGACTACTATCTAAACCTATAACGTTGAATGTGATCAAATTGTACGAATTACCTTTAGTGTGGACTGTGAATCTTTTGCTTTGATCTTCTTAATGTTTTCAAGCCTCTTTTCTATCTGCATTACATGAGACCATTTATTTAAACTATATGACCCACCCAGAAAGAAAGATCAAAGAAAAAAAATATGTATACCTCTTATAAGATTAGTGTACAGAATCTTGAAAAGATATGAAGAAAAGATGATTTTCCTTGTCTCGACTCTAACTTTTCTTCCACCTGCAATAATTTGATCAAATAATTCATTGTAAATAGGAAATATAACACTAATACTATTCAAAGTATAATACAAGAGAATCTCCATCGGAGAGGATTGTTGTTCCCAAATTCTCGTGTTCCTTTTCTTTCAGGTATATGAGTACAATTGTGGGTATCAGTGACTATGATCCTCTAAGGCGGCCTAAACCTAGATGGCGAAATCTGCAAGTGAGTTTGTCTAAGTTGAATATCTATCACAAGAACAAATCATGGTGCCAAGTGCTAATATTTCATCTTCTATTTCATGAACAGGTGGAATGGGATGAACATGGTTATAGCGAAAAATCAAATAGGGTTAGGTTGTGGGAATTGAGACACCAGAGAACCTTTTCATCTTTCCAACCAAAACATCAAATCTAAAAATGCAAGGGATGTAAACAATGTTCTTGTTAATAACATTCATCATATATGTTAACTAATAAGTTTATTTAACTACAATTAAGTATGATGGAATTTGCCAAATAATTGCATTCTTCTTTAACTCTCCAACTCTAATTAAGTATGATGTAAATGTTCTCTTTGAGTATATTGGAATCAAAGATGAAAATATATATATTGATTAAAAATTTTTTACTTTCATCATCAATCAACCAAGTATATTGGAATCAAAGATGAAAATATATATATTGATTAAATGTTCTCCAACTCCATTTTTTTTGTCCCTTCATTCACCATCAATCAAACACTCCCTTGAACTAATTCAAAAAATGTGGAAAAAGAAAAGAAAAAGAGATATGAAATAAGAAGATACAAGCTAATGAAAAATCATTTAGAAAAAGGATATATAGCCGCATTTATGATTAACAAGATCTTAATGATTCCTAGACTTCAAGAGAGAAAAAATGAACAATATATAGTTACTAACATGACTTTCAAGAAAGAAAAATGTTCTCTAAATTAAATCCAAAACATCCAAAGTGGAAAAAAAAAATCCCCTAAAGTCACACAAAACACAAGTAAATTAAAAAGAAAATCTTCGTAATATATATAATTATAACCCTAAAAACTGAGCATTCCTCGCTTTTACTTATTCATAATATAGAAGTTTTCACACCAAAGACAAAACAACAAAAACAACAAAAGGGGACCATAAAAAAATGAAACTCAAAATCAATATTGGAGTTGCAGAGCAACAGACTTCCAAACAAAACTAATTAAAAAAAAAAGACACATAAACAACAAATTTCACCCCAAGGAACCAAACTATCAGACCAAAAGACAACGAAAGTGAACAACAAAAGCATGAAAACAAAAAACAAAAAGCTCATCTTGAAGAAAACCCAAATTCCCAAACCAAACAAAAAACTCAACATTGATTTGCAATACTCCAACAAATTAAGAACTATAACAATCAACTATAAACAAATAATTAGAAGAATGAAATCATGGAGCTGTCAGAACATATCAGAGAGATAAGTATCTTGGTATAACACAAAGAAAGAAGAAGGGTCTACAAAAGAAAAGCTCTAAAGTTTTAGTAAAGATATCATAACATACAACATATTATTCTAAGAGATTCACCATTAAAATATTGAACAAAAATTGAAACCCTAGAAATCAAAAGAAGAACCAGAAAGAGAGAGAGATAAACAAACTCAAAGCTCCGATCGAGCCAATCTAAGCCAATCGAAGCTCCAAAACCTATCAAAGCTCCAACATTGCAAGTTCTTCTCCTTAGGCTTGGGCATCTCTTGCTCTTCCTTCTTCTCCTCTTCCTTCGTCTCAGTTCAGATCGGCACTCGAAACCCTAAAATCTGTGCGAGAGGATAGTCCAGGCAAGAATAAGAGGAAAGAGTAAAGCTAATGAAAAGAAAAAGCGGGTGAATGAAAAATTTTGGTCACACTAATTTAGCGACGGGTTATCTATCCATCGGTACATTTTCTAGTATATAACACAATAGTCTCTATAGGAATTTTATTTAGCAACGGAACAATCCGTCGCTAAATCTAATGCTTATATTTTCCCAGTGGGATATTTAGCGACGGATTACTCCGTTGCTACATATCCCTCCCACTTAGCAACAGATTTTTCCGTCGCTAAATCCAATGCTTATATTTTCTATGTGAGATATTTAGCGACGAAATACTCCGTCGCTAAATACCCTCCTTTCAAACTATATAGCCATTGGATTTAGCAATGGATTATGCTGTCGCTAAATCCAATGTCTATAGTTTGAGAAGTGGGATATTTAGCGACAGAACAATCCGTCGCTAAATACATCTCCTTTCAAACTATTGCCATTGTGACATAAAAGATATTAGCGACGGATTTGTCGTCGCTAATCTCATTATATTATATAATGAAATATAATGATATTAGCGACAGAAACATCCGTCGCTAATCTCATTATACCAAAATGATGTATAATGAGATTAGCTAAGAATTTGTCCGTTGCTAATACCATTATATACACAATGAAATATATGAGATTAGTGATGGAAAACTTCGTCGCTAATCTCATTATACCACAAGGATATATAATGAGTTTAGCTACGGATTTTTCCCAAGCTAATTAGCTAGGGTAATATCCGTAGCTAATCTCATTATATATCTCAATAAAATAAAATGAGATTAGAGAAGGAGTTTCCGTCGCTAATCCCGTTATATTATACAACGAAATAAAATGATATTAGCGTCGGCAAATTCCGTCGCTAATTCATTATACCACAATGACATATAACAAGATTACTACGAATTTTGTTGTCGCTAATATCATTATATTATACCACATAATATATAATCAGATTAGCTATGGATTTTTTCCGTCGCTAATCTCGGGATATAGACTTCCCTCGCTATTCCGTAGCTAAATACAACATCTTGCAACCCAGTTTTAGCAACGGAATATTGTCCCTCGCTAATCCCTAGCTAATTCTATATCCGTCGCAAATCTCTAGCTAATTTGCAATGAAATTCTTTCCTCGCTAATATCCGTTGCTATTTTCCAGTATTCTTGTAGTGTACACGGTAATTGAAATAGGGGTAACCAAATGGCCCCTTAACTCAAATTTAAGAAAGATTCTCAAATTTGGCTAACACTTGAATTTGTAATGGGTTTTTTGGGAAAACTCATGAAAAATCAAGAAAAAGCCAACCAAAGGAGAGAACACCAAGATTTTAACGTGGAAACCCCACAAATCAGGGGAAAAACCACGGGTTTCCCGTTTGGGAGAAAAGAATCCACTATCGATGCTTTTTGGTGTACATAAGAGGGAAAGGAGGTTGAGGGAAAGGGAGAGAGACAGTGAGTGTTCAAAAGAAAGTCCCTTGACTGGTGTAAGGTATCTGCTATTTATAGGTTTCATGTGTGCCTTCTTCGGATTCCCTAACTCGGCTGTTAATTCTTCTAGAAGGACTCAAGGCTCCTTGGTAATCTCCTCAAATCCTTTTGTTGTAGAGAGCTTAGGTATATTAGTAAGGACATGGGCTCCAGGCGGGAAGTCATCTTCTCGGAACCGGGGAGTAGTCACTTTATAAATCGGAGGAGGGATGGACTTGTGACTACCCGAGGAGGTGTTTATGAAGTTGTGGAGGTGAGACCGTCTAGTGACCCGAGGAGGTGCATAACCAAGGCGATGTCATGACGAACTGGTTGGAAAAAAATCGAGGGCTTAGATCTTTCAACGTGTCATGCTGGGTTGACTCCACGTGTCCCTTCAAACTTATCTCTATCATCAGCCCCCCCCCCCCCCCCACACCAAACTATGCTTGCGCGAGATAAGCATTTAAGAAGTAGCTCAGGGAGTGTAACGTGATTATTCCGAGGACTCGGCGGGGTCTCAGAAGTGGCTGTAAGCTGCCGCACGTGCTTCCGTCCCAGGCTCAGTGAGCGGTTCGGCGCATGAGGCATCTTGCGTTACAAGATTCATAGGGCCTTACTGTACTTTGTGTGGGCAGGTGAGAGGTCCAATCATTGGGCGAGCTGGAGGTACACATTAAATGCATTGTGCCCTTTTGCCTCCCCAACGCCTCTTTTCACAGGCGCCGCTAGGGGGAATGATTGCGTCAATCCCATCAGTGCTCCACGTGGCACACATCCACTGAGGTCTCTTGCTGCGTCCCGATCAGAATAGTCCTTTGCTTGTTCACGCGTTTGGTAAGGATTGTGTGTGGATTGGGGGTAGAATTCAGACCGTTGTGGAGTTTCAGAGTTGTTAGATTACTGCTGCACCGATTGGACTTATTTTTCAAAGAGGATTTCCCCCTCAAGAGAGCCAAGTCTATCATCTTCCTTGTTGTCTGGCGTTATATGCATAGAGACCTCCCTATACTCATCTAGACGCCACTCATGACATCAAGTACTGCGTCTTCTTCCTCTTTTGCTCTTTCCTCTACTTCGTCACCTATTAGTTCCCCTGTTTTTGCGCTTGAGTCCATTCTTGACCCTTCTAAGCGAGTGGAAGCCTGTTCCTCCGCTTATCCCAACCTTTTCCCTCCTGAGTTGATCCATCAAGTGGCCTTAGAGTATAAAATTACTGGTGTTGTATCTCCCTTAGAGTATAGAGTCCCAACTCCTTCTGAGCGCGCGAGTTCTCCTTCAAAGGAGGGAGAGATTGCGATTTATTACGATGCGCTGCTCGCTGTTCTTAGACTTCATTTTCCCCAGCTTTTCTTAGACATCTTTTGGGAATTCGAGGTTTACCCTTCTCAACTGGCTCCAAACTCTTGGAGATGCCTCTACGGCTTTGTGATCATCTGTACCTGTTGTAGAATTTAGCCCACTGTGTCTCGGTTTAAGCTCTTCTTCATATTAAGTAAGGAGAGGAACACCGATTGATACTATTTAGGGGCTTGACCGAATAGGAGGTTCCTCGGCCCCGTTCCCTCCTCCATAAAGGGATGGAAGACAAAGTTCTTCTTTGTCTTGAGTAAGGAGGGTCTAGGGGTTTAGACTTGCTAGGGTACTCCCAAGATGCTTCCGTTGGATAACAAGGAGCTTCTGCCCGAGGAGGAACAAGATCTCAAGAAGCTTAGAGAATATTCTGATGTTATGGTTGATAAGTATCTGACTCCCGATATCTTACGAGAGTGTGGCCTCTTCACGGCCCTGGGTAGGGCTTTTCACAATTTTTTTTATGTTTTTTTTTTTTTACTTTTGTTCAAAAGATTCTGCGATGTGACTCGGTTTTTTTTCTTGTTGTGGTAGGAAAACCGATAAGCCCTATGACCGCCTTGGTCGTCTTCTTAGCTGGTGTACGAGCCAATGAAGTGAAACTGAAGGCAGCAAGGGAGGAAAAAAAGAAGCGAAAGGTTGCCAAGCTCGACATTCATCTCAAAGAGCCCCCACAAGAAAAAGAAAAGGAGCTGGTCAAGGGGGAGGAACCGTACTTTTAGCCTGGGGACTATATGGAGGCTCCTCGACCCACATCCGAGTTGGGTCGAGGACAGACAGAAAGGGTTGGGGAAAGCGTTTCTTCTTGCGAAGCACCGAAGCGGAGAAAGAAGGCCTCTATTAAGAAGAAAACTACTCCTCTGATCATTATCCCTGAGGAAACCGAGGAGGTCGTTGTTGCTTCTGTTGTAGTAGAGGAGAGGTCTTTTGACGACGACGACGCTCCCCTTATCGAGAGAAGAAAATGGATCCGAATGGGAGGCGATGCTCCCCCTACTTCTGTCTCTTCTTAGGAGCATAACTCGGGCGATTCTCTAGTCTGTGAGGTCGAGAGGGTGCTAGATGTTTGTGAGGAAGAAGTAGACCCCCCCCCCTCCCCCGCGCCCTCCCCCCCAGTCACTATTGAACCTCCAGGCCGAACCATTGGGGGCGAGGACATGGCGGGTTTCATGATGGATTCTTCCGCCAAAATGAAGCGGCCCATTTCTGAATCCAAGGGTCCTGGCCAGACTTCGGGGGGGGGGGGGGCCCTTCGAAAATTTAGTTCAACCCCTTCGATGGTTTCCTTTGCCACGACCCCGTAGTGGCTGCTGTCTCTTTGGAACTTCTTCAAACTGAAGAGGTTGACTCAAGACTCCAATGTTTTGAAGAGGCTGAGCTGGCGACTCATATACGTCTTTCTACGGTGTCGGTAAGTATTTCCATAGCTTTAATTCCGAGGCCCCTCGTGAGCAATACTGATATTGATTTCGCTTCCCATTGCAGAGTAGTGCTTTGATGGACAGTGCGGCCAATCTCCTTGAGAGGGGGAGTCATCTCCGTGCCACTGTCTCAGCTTTGCAACCCGAGAAAGCAAGTTTGAAAGCTGACTTCTCCCTTCTGATGGGGGAAAGAGAAGATACAAGGTTCTCTCGACTCCTCAGTTTCTCAATGCCAGAAGCTTTTGGAGGAGAAGGCAAAGTAAGAGGAGCGGGTTAAGATTCTTAGCGAGGATGTCAAGAACCTGGAAGAGGGGGTGGAGCAGATTAGGATTTCGAAGCAATCGATATCTTCAAACGGAAAAGATCTTTCCACTACCAAGGCTGATAATGACAAGCTCTCCTCAAATCTAAAGGGTATGGAGGAATAGGCAAGCCTTCTGCAGCAGGAGAAAGACAAGCTTTCTGCGGTCTTGGAGGAGAAGGATAACCTTCTTATTCGGAACGATGCTGAGAAACATACCTCAAAAGAAGAGAAGGAGAAGGCTCTAGCTAATATGACCTCTTTGCAGGAAACGCTGGACCGGTGCCACGATCAGATTCGGGATCTAGAGAACCTTCCTTCCCTCTATGAGGATACAGAATGGGGGTATGGGGACGGCTTCCATAAGCGCTGCGAGGAAGCTTTCAAAATTTTTGAGGAGCTGGTCATGAGGACTGTCCCCGATGAGGTGTTGTGGACGCTTTCTGTGGACTTCCACTCCTTGACCTACAAGAAGGCCCTCAAGACCCTTGCCGGAAAGGATCCTAATGCCGAAACGGATGATAAACATCTTAATGAGGAATCCTCTTCGGGCGAAACCGGGGCAGATAGAAGTAATCAATTTGATTATGTCCTTTTCCTTGGTTTTTGTTATTGTATTTGAACTTATCCCATCAACCCTTGTAGATCCAATTGTCGAGGAGACTCATTATGATGTTCCTAGCGAAGTAGGTCCGAGGATGGGACAGCATTTCTGCCTGCTCCCGAAGATGCTCCCTCTCCTTCTTGAACACATAGTATATTTTTTTTTGGAAATTGTTGTTTATGAGGTTGCTTATGCACCTCCCATCTGTAATGTCTTCGTGAATATTGCTTGACTTATTTTTCTTTTGAGTTGGTAATTCTTGTCTTGATGAATAAATCTTTTTGGAGTATCAAGCGACACATATTTTCTTTTTAAGAATCTTGCGGCCATATTCGTAGAAGTGGATGAGTCGCTCCTAGACGAGATACTCGAACTTTTCCTTTCGAGAGCGACGTGAGTGAAACGCAAAGACTTCTGTCTGGTGAGGGAATGGGGAGGCTCGCGGTCAATGCGCAAAGATATAATTCCGAGGAGGAATTTTAGTGTCTCGCGATCAAAGCGCAGAGACATAATTCCGAGGAGGGGAGTTATAGCTTTGGGTCGATACGCAAGGATATTTCCTCTGAGAAGTGCGCATGATTATTTGATAAACATCGTTTGAGTAAAAAATGAGATTTTATTGATAATACATCCTGAGCGCTTCGGAGTGATATGGACTCTTCAACGTCTTTTATGATGTAGGGCCCTTCCCAGTTTGGAGTTAACTTCCCTGTCCTACTTTTATTTCCCTGGAATTTGTTCTCCCGCAGAACCAGATCGCTAGTCTGGAAAGTGACCTCCTTCACCTTCATATCGTAAAACCTCTTTACCTTCTGGTGGTAAGCCGCTGCCTGAAAGTTAGTCGCATCCCTTTTTTCCTCCAAGAGATCTAGTTCGGCTCTGAGCTTGTAACGCACTGGAATTTTTACGAATAAATAAATTAAGTTGTGAAAATAATTACTGAGATTAATTAGCACAGAAAAGAAATTAACTACTTGTAAACCCAATTAAGGAGAAAACGGAGAATTAATGAATCTAAAGTCCAGCCTCTCAAGAACAATTTGAGCCGAAAGCAGTCGTGCATCGGGCGTGCCAATTAGACATGAATAGTTGGAGATGGATTGAAGAGATTAACCCCGGTTTATTAATTGGAAGAATTAGTAAGTGTTAATTAAATTTAGATATTTAGCGGAGATATACTGGACAAAAATGTGAGTCCCATAAAGCACAACTAAGCGTGAGTCAAAAAGCCTGAAAAACATGAATCTACTTGGCGCCTAAGTGGAATGCGACCGATGTTGTTACAAAAGAGGGTCCGTGACCACTAAAAAGACGTAAGGAATAAATTAATTAATAAAATAATAAAATGTTAAGTAAATTATGTTGATCCACAATAAGCAGATCTAGCAGATCTGGCCGAAGACTTTTTCCCCGTGCTCATATAGTTAGAGATAAATTTAATTAATGGGCATGTGACAAAAATATTGGGAGGTAATATAATTTAATAGAAAGGTTATATATTAAAGAGGAAGCCCTAAATTGGAAAGGAAATCCCAATTGAAACCTTCTCTCCCTCTCGTTCCTTCTCTTGCACGCTATCACCAACTCAAGGCCCTTCCTTCATCCACGCCCACTCCGCCAACCAAATTCTCCCGGGAGAATCCGCCACACCGCGCTCCACGAACCGCGACCGCCTCTTCCCTCTCGCCGCTAGCGCGCAGCCATGCTGCCCTGACGCCCAGCGCCTACCGAGCCGCCCCTCGCCAGGCCAGCCGCCGGTCTGCAGCTCCCTGAGTCGCGCCCCAAGGTCGGAAGCCCCGCCACGGCCTAAGCGCCTTTGTCGATCCACTCACACACTGAGCGCCACCTCTGCCACCCTCCCCTTCTCGCTTTGCGGCACTGGCATCTACCTCGGCAACCCTACCTTGCAAATGTGCCACCCCATCTCCTCAGAAAGCGTCGCCAGCTTACCTAATGCCTCGCCGCCCCATTGTCCGTCTACACCCAACTCCGACCTGCATCCCCATCTTTGTCCGGTAAGCCTATCATGGATCGAACCAAGGAGAGATATTAGTAGGGTTGAAGATATGGAGGGGTTAGTAAAGGAATTGATTAATTTGAGAGATATTGTAGGTGCTCAGGAAGCATTGAAGACGAACGAGCACGAACGGATCTTCGAGACCTTATTAAGGTGGCATGAGAGTTTGATAAATTTCATGGAATGATTTATATGAATGATTAGAGGCTAAAGAATGCATGATAAATTGTATGAATCTATGCTAACCTGCAGGGATGGAGTTGGATGTTAGTGTAGGGATTTAATTTATGAAATCCAAATATGTTGGATTATAATGGATGAATGTTTGTATATTTTCGGGGCCCTCTAACCAGAGGAGGTGTTGCCGAATTTTTGTAAGAAATCTAAATATATTATAGTGGATTAAGTCTCCATGATCATGTTTAGCATTTAATTACATCTAAGGAGCATGCTAGAAGCTTTTAGAGCTAAGACTTGTAATTGAACAATTCTGTATTTTAAGTCTATTAGAGACACGAAGTTCGTGCTAAGAGAAATTGTGTTTTATTTAGATTTGATGGAATTATCATATTTTAATGAGTCTAAGTAGAATACGAGATAAGTATACGATTTTCGTATTCTTGAAAAGTCCATATTTTTTTTATAATTAAAGGACAAGGCAAAGGCAAAGCTGTTGCTGCTGAAGGGCCTAGCCAGCCTTAGGAACCACTCAGACTAAGGTGAGGGAACAAAACTGGAAATTTTCATATTTCTTCCGTATTTTTATCGTATTGTTTTCTTTGAGAATTCATGTTATGAGTTTATTAGTTTTCATAAATACTGTAAATGTTCAAGCATGAATTTATTAATCATGTTTCAATATTTTGAAAACTCATTTATGAAAATCATGTGGAAAGCACATAAATATTACAGAAATTGAAATGATAAGAATTATAGAAATATTAGTGCACTGCACCGTACTCACATACATGCTCGCGCTTGCAGGCTTAATTTACCTGATAGAACCAAAGAGTATGATACTAGGTAGGAAAGGGTGGTTTTTCATAACTCTGTTTTTATTAGTCCAACTATTTATTTTCAAACCCTCCTGATTTCAAGAAATAAAACCCCATTTCCGTACCCATCGGATGCTTAGTATATGTATATATATTTATAGCTCTACGGTTGTTGAGTTGGTCCAACCGGAGAGCTATCGAATGTTGAGTTGGTCCACTCATTAGCACTCTGGTTCCGCAGTATGGAAGTAGAGGTGTAGATGACACTAAAATGATTGATGATGAGGATTTGATTTCATAGATTGTCAACCTTCTGGTTGTTGAGTTGGTCCAACCGTGAAGGCTACTGGCTTTGAGTTGGTCAGCCAGGACATATGTGAAAATCATCTCCCGTACTGATGATAAATGATTAAAGAAATGTATATGTGCATATCATTTTGATTTATTTGGATATTGGCATCAATCATGTGTATGATCAGCATGTTGTTTTCATGTTTAATATCATTCAGCATATATATCTCACTTTACCTTATTTTTATTATCTATTGTTGAAGGCATACAGGTATGTTATACCTGACAGTGGTGTTAGTACCTCACTGAGCTCCTGTAGCTCACCCTATTGTTGTATGACCTTTTGCAGGTAGTAAACAGGGATGTGATTCTGCCTAGAGTGGAAGATAAGGTTTTTTCTACCTTAGTTGGCTCTGACTGTCTGGCCCATATCTTGTATTTGTGTTTAGTGTGTATGATTTGAGGAGTATTGTTAACTCCTATGTGGACTTGCGTTGTATTTTAAGACTTTATGGTTTGTATTAATGTCATATTTGATTATGAGTAAATACTTATTTTATACAACCTTAAGTCGGGGTTCATGCCTTGGATCTAGCCGGGTGTAACACACCTCGGGTCCTAAAAGGATAAGGGGTGCTACAGAGTAGCCGCTTCATTCATCGTTACGTGGATGGAACCTTTGCGTTCGAGGGGTGGGCACTCCAATCTCAGGCGGAATCACCGCTTCAACTCCGAAGGCTAGGGTAAAGGGAGTCTCTCCCGTGGGTGTTCGAGTAGTGGTTCGGCATGCCCATAGGACCCCCAAAATCTCTTCTACCCATGAGGACCCATTACTAAGAACCTTGGTTTTCAAACTGTGGAGGAGAATACAGTTGGTCACTTCTACTTGCCCGTTCGCCTGAAGGTGAGTGACCGAGGTGAGTCTATGCTCGATTTTGAGCTCGTCACATAAAGCCTTAAATGTGGTGTTGGCGAACTGGAGGTCATTATCAGTTATGAAGGCCAAGGGAATTCCAAACTGGCAAACAATTGACTTCCAAAGAAAGGATCGGCAAGTCTTCTCCGTGATTGAGGATAACGGTTTCGCTTCCACCCACTTAGTGAAGTAATCAATCGTGACTATTAGGAACTTCATCTACTGAGCCACCACGGGGAATGGGCAGAGGATATCGACTCCCCAGAGGGCGAATGGCCTTGTACTTACGATGGGTGTAAGGTGGGTGGTGTGTCGCCTCTAGATATTTGAGTGTCTTTGACATGCGTCACATTTTCGGACAAACTCAATAGCATCTTTGGACAGGGTAGGCCAATAATAGCCTTGCCGAAGAACCTTATGACTGAGCGCCTTGCCACCTAGATGATCTCCTGCCATACCTCCGTGGATTTCCTGGAGGACGTAGTCCGCTTTGATGGGCCGTAAGCACCTCAGAAGAGGTAGGGAAAAGGATCTTTTATAAAGCTGCCCATCTATTATACTAAAGCGGGTGGACCGAACAGTGATTCGGTGAGCTAACTTAGGGTCCGACGGGAGGGTTCCATCTTGGAGATATCAAGCAGCTCCTCGGCGGGGCGGCACTCAATTGTCTTTGCTACCAAATATTGGATATTAATAGGTTGCTTGATATCCTTGTCAGATGTGGCTAGCTTAGATAAGAGATTCGCTTCCTAGTTCTGGCTCTGTCTTGATCTTCTTGTGATTGACATGACTTCTTGATCGAGTCCCCACAGACGGCGCCAAAATGTTAACTCAAATTTAAGAAAGATTCTCAAATTCGGCTAACATTTGAATTTGTAAGGGTTTTTGGGGAAAACTCAAGAAAAATCAAGAAAAAGACAACCAAAGGAGAGAACACCAAGATTTTAACATAGAAACCCCACAAATCAGGGGAAAAACCACGGGTTTCCCGTTTGGGAGAAAGGAATCCACTATCGATGCTTTTTGGTGTACATGAGAGGGAAAGGAGGTTGAGGGAAAGGGAGAGAGACAGTGAGTGCCCAAAAGAAAGTCCCTTGACTGGTGTGAGGTATCTGCTATTTATAAGTTTCATGTGTGCCTTCTTCGGATTCCCCAACTCGGTTGTTAATTCTTCTAGAAGGACTCAAGGCTCCTCGGTAATCTCTTCGGATCCTTTTATTGTAGAGTGCTTCGGTATGTTAGTGATGACATGAGCTCCAGGAGGGAAGTCTTCTTCTCGAAACCGGGGAGTAGTCGCTTTATAAATCCGAGGAGGGATAGACTTGTGACTGCCCGAGGAGGCGTTCATGAAGTTATGGAGGTGAGACCGTCTAGTGACCTGAGGAGGTGCATAACCGAGGCGATGTCATGATGAACTGGTTGAAAAAAACAGAGGGCTTAGATCTTTCCACGTGTCATGCTAGGTTGACTCCACATGTCCCTCCAAACTAATCTCTATCAATATATATATATATATATATATATATATATATATATATATATATATATATATATATATATATATACGCCGTACGGATATCAGGTAGTAGTGCCGCCTTCCATTTGGTTATTTACATACTGCTTTTAGGATTTCAATAATATGGATGGAAAAACATCAAAAATAAGCTAGAATGTCAATTTTCATATATTTGGGAACTTGCAGGTCTCTCATCTTAACGGGTGAAAATTTATAGAAATCTTACCGCTCAAAATTTCACCCTTTATGATCGTAAGACCCTACAAGTTCCCAAATCGTATTTAAAATCGACATAAGTAGCTTCTTTTCGATGCTTTTTCCATCCATAACAGGATTTCAAAACACCGCTAGCTTGGGCCAAAACGAGGTGGTCGTGACTTGTATTAATGATAAGGCCTACCGTATAAGACGTAATTTCTTATATATATATATATATATATATATATATATATATATATATATATATATATATAAAAGATTCATTAAAATCTAAATAAATAAAATAATGATTTACCAACCAATTTCCAAAAGCTCATAATACACCATCACCATTACATAAAAATTATATTTTATCTATTAAAAATTTAAAAGACCTCAAAATAGTTCAAAAATAAAACAATAGAAAGTAATTTAATACAAAACTTATTTAGTTTTACAATATATGTTTTTGAAATTTTTATAAGTTTTTCATTTTTGGGAGATTTTTTTCGTGGTTTTTTTGGTAATTTATGAATTTTTCGGGATTTTTATAATTTTTTCAGAATGTTTTTTTTTCTATTTTGTTTATTTTCTGAATATTTTTCTTTATTTTGATTTTTTAACAAATTTCTTATTATTTTTAAGTTTTTATTTTTAAAAAAAGGGTCGCATGCTGCATGGCTAATCCGCCCAAAGAAGGCATGAACCCAAATTGAGTCAATGGCCCCATGCCGGGCTGACCCCCCGACTATTCGTGTTGTACCGTGCCAGCACGGGTATAAACAATGCCCGATGCATAGTGGGCCTGGCTGCTCCGCATCGCACTCCGACCCGCTTGACACCATTCAGTAGACATAAGCCACGTGCCGCCGCAATCCATCGTGTCTAAGTCGACCAAAGGACATTTAACAACTGGCCCGTGCTATAGTTCCGATCCTTCGGGTGGAGTTGACCCACCAAACCCACCGGGTTACGGGTCACCTTCGAGTGACCCGGACCCGGTCCGGGCCACATCCCAAAATCGGTAGGCCGCCATAACCCGCTAGTTTTTTGTTTTTTATTTTAAAATATGATTTAATAAAAAAAAATTAAAAAAATATCCAACGGCTCTAAAGCAGTTGGATTCGAATGGCTTTAAAATATATATATATATATATATATATATATATATATAAATAAAATCCATCGCCACTAATGGCATTGGATTCCAACGACATTAATGGAGTTGGGTTCAATCCATCGCCATTAATATTGCAACCCGTCGGATTGACTCGACAGGTCGATCCAGGTGACCCGACGATTAACCCGCCAAGTCACAGATTATGATTTATCAGAACAAGAATCACCCCATCAGAAATTTCAAGCTATGATTTTCCGACTTGGGCCACGGGGTTGCCTGACCCAGTGGTGTTTTTCGGGCCGGGATAAAACCTGGCCCTTACCCCCTTTAAAGAGATAAAAAAGGAGACGAGCTATACATTTTAATAAAAGAGCCCGAATTGGCTTCCAGAAAAGGCTATATGGGTTAATAACCCAGTTAGCGGGATTAGATTCAGAAATCAGGAAATAAATTCGGGAGGAATAGCATTTTTTTTAAAAAAGTCCTTTATTTTTTCAGAACGCACGCGCTCTCCGTCCGAGCCCTTCTGTCCATCCCTTACGTTCTCTTTTTCCTTGGATCGACCACTTTAGGGATATGGCAGGGAGGCAAGCTCCATCCTCATTCAGGGTTTGGCATCTCGAAAAAAGTTTTTTTTTTTTTTTTTCCTCTAATTCAGTTCGCAGCACCCTCGAATGGTTGTTTATTTATGGTGCCATTGATGCCACAGATCATCTTGGGATCCTCATCAATAGCCCGCAAGCATATTTTAGCCGAGATGGGATATGAATTTGAAGTCATGGTTTCTTGCAAATCCTCTTCTTCTTCTTTTTTTTTTTTTTTTTTTTTCTTTCTATTTTGTTTGTGTTATTCCTTTTTTTGTTACAAGTTTGAAGCTTTGCTCTTGTTTTAGACTGCAGATATCAATGAGAAAAGTATTCGTAGGGAACTGCCAGAAGAACTGGTGATGGTTCTTGCTGAGGCTAAGGTTTTTTTTTAATTATTATTTTTCTTTCTTTCTTTCTTTTTATTGAAGCATGGAGGTGCTTGCGTAAATATTGTTTTTTTGCATTTCTACAAGATGTGTGTTTTTTTTAGTATCACTTGTTTGGTCTGCTGTATGTGGATAATTTATTAATTTGGCTTTTGGATGTATATGCAGAGTTGTTGATATTGTTGTTGTGGTTTTGGTAAGTCAACATGTAACAGTTTTTTGGTTTGGATTTGATGTGTTTCACTATGTGAGGAGACTCCAATTATATCCTTACTTCATGTCATGGATGGCTGAAATTAATTGTTTTGAATTTCTCTTATATTTATCTAATTTTCATTTTATTGAATGTTTTCTCTCGTTTGTGAAGAGATGCCGAAGTAGCAGTCAGATTAACCGTGTGAAATGCCTCTTTCTGTTATGCACCAACATTTCTTCTTTTTTCTCTTCCTAACAAATTTCAATTTGATATTTCTTCTCCTCTATTTAATACTTCGTTAATGGATATTGAACCAGACAATAGAGAAAATATCTGGTATATCTTTCCTGGGAAAAATTGATTTTTGTTGTCCTATAGGTTGGGTTTTCACTTTTTTTACTTTCTGTGTCTCTATTCTTGTTGATGCTTAATATCTTGGAATCTGTTGGCTTTCATGGTTTTGTGTCGAAGTAGCAATGAGAAAAGTAGGACCAATACTAGATAAGTTAACCATCAAAATTAGTTAAAGAATTTTCTGAGTTAGACAGTGGTGAGATATCATATTAGGAAGAAAGAATTGTCAGGCAGGCAACCTCCTGTACAAGCATGTACCTGCTTAGCAACCTGACATTGTGTTAGGATCCACTTGTGTTTTCTGCTCCATGTCTTGCTAGATGTCAATTCAGCATGAACTTATGAAAAATATCTGTATTTGCCAGTTGCTTATGTTTGAATATTGAATTAGATCTACTTGAAGTTTCTTCAGTGCTATACTGTTTATATGAAAAATAAAATTCTTGTTTTTAGTTGTGAATTCTAGTGACAAGAACTTCAAGATTTCTGAAATTCACTTCTAGTGCAATGGTTTGGTTTAAAATATGTTATTTCAGTTTGTATAAGTCTGATGAGCTTAATTAGGATTTTTGCATAACATGTTATGTAAATTACTCACATTGATTGCTTATTGCTTGTTAATTTGCGTATTTGAGTCATTAAACTACGACTATGTGGCTGCTGCTTTTTTGTTCATTTGTGATTTGCCAGTGCATTAATTTTGTGCGTGTTTTACGTTGTTGGTCTATCGTATTTAATAAAATAATTTACTCCATCATCTTGCTGATAGAGTTTTCTTTTGATTTTATTTAATTTTTGTGTCAGGCTAATGCAATAATATCCAGGTTGAACTTCAAAGATTACAAAGAAAAGGATGCTGAAACAACACTTTTGATTACTTCTGATATAGTATGTGGCAGTCCCTTCATTGCACATAGCACACTATTCTTGATCAAACTCTTTTTTTATCTTATGCTTTTAGTAAAGAAATGGTCTATTTAATGAATTAATTTTCAGGTTGCGGTCCATGAGGGAACAATTAGAGAAAAGCCAACCAGTGAGGAAGAAGCACGCCAATTTCTCAGGAGTATGATGAAGACTATGAAGTTCTAGTTCTTGATTTCCCCATTACATGTTTAGTTGGCATTGGAAAACAAGCTGCATAATAACTATCATTGCAGGTTATTCTAAGGGGCATGTATCAACCGTGGGAGCAGTTCTTGTCACCAATCTTAAGACAGGTACTAAGCACGGTGGAATTGATAAAGCAGAGGTAACTTTTCTTCTTTGTTTAAGTTGGATGGGAAACTTATTGTGATGCATCCTTCATTCTGTATCAATTTAAAAGAAACAATTAAACAATAATTCAATAACTAGGAATTTTAGTTAATATCGACATGTTCTGTAACAGAAATACTAGCAATCAGTATATACAAACTGTTAGAAAACTCTATATGCAACTACCAAAATCATTAACAATCTAAGCATGCAAAGAGCATAATCACAATTAGAATTTCCAAGCCTGGGTAGAGGTGTGCAAGTGCACTGCCCTATGATCATTTTTGCCACTCCATGCAAGGTGATGCAGCGATGCAATAGTCTATAGGGTATAACAAACCCAAGGTGTGGAAGACTCCTCACCTAGTATGTCTCAGAGAGGCGCAACAGGTCTAATGTCACGCAAGAAAGTAATCAGTGGAGAAAATGGGCTGATTTTTGGAAAGGGGAAGAAGATGATTCGCAGCTATAGAGAGCTAGGGTTTTTACAATTTCTTTGATTAGGTTTTTCAAAGATCTGGTATGTATTTATGGTAGAGGCAATTCAACTGGCAAAACAGACGTCATTAGAGATAAATCAACAAATAAAAATATATCCATTGCAAAAGCAAGAAGGAGAATAAAAGAAGAAAATGAGATTGCCAGAGAACCTGCATGCTGGCAGCCGGCATGGCCATGCCACTATGTGTGCCTGTGAGGGAGCAGAGGCAGAGATCTATATGCATCTCCATGCCTTGTTCCCGTCCAATGTGGTAGTAAAAACTCAAAGAGGAGAGGGTTATATGCTTGGTTTGGGTGTAAATGATGAAGCTGGGCTAGGCCCAAGGTACGGCTGCTTCATCCCTAACACAAACTACTTAGTACGAAGAAAAGAAAAGAAAACTGGTCACTAATAATTTTCTGAGAGAGAGAGAGGTGATTTTTTTTGCTGTTTCCTTTCAAATTGGAACTTATCCATTAAATAGTAAGTGTGTGGCAAAGAATGATTTCGTAAAACTTACCAAAATGTATGTGACATGCCAACTTTATAGGTATGTACATTTCAAAGATGATTTTCACGATGTCTGAGACTATTGATCCTATTACAACACCTTGCAGGTTTATTTTCATGACATACCAGATGAAATAATTCAGAACCTGGTAAACCTTCAGATTCTGTTTGCATTGATTGATAAATTCTTACATCAATTCAGCTTGCTTAAATAAATTACTTATTTGTTTGGTGTTCTTCAGATTGATGAACGAATTGTATTTGGAGTAGCTGGTGGTTTGCTTCTAGAGCATCCATTGATACTGCCATTTGTGGACACTCTGGTTAGTTATCCTTGTGTTTCCATCATCTTTCGGTGTATTTGTATATAGATACCCGTTGTACTTTGATCGTCCAACCTAAATGCAAGAAAGCAATTGTCCCCTCATTATCTTTTCTTTTTGTTTATTTTCTTTCAATCCAAACCCTGGGTGCAAACTTCTCTACCACTTGTGCAGATAGGAGCTTCCGATGGTGTGATGGGACTACCAAAGGTTCTCACAGAGAAACTCATACAAGAGGCTCTTTTGGTAGAAGACCCATGTTAATTATTTTGATATGTGATTTCCATTGTGATCCTATTCTTTTGAAAGTGAAATTCTCACTCGGATTTTGAATTGATTTCAAACTTGTACAAACAGGTATAACACTTGATTGAATTAATTTTCGCTCATACAAGACAAACTTGTTCTTATCTTTTGTTTCATTTATTTTGAAATTAGAGGTTGAGTAATTTATGTATGCTTATAAATCCAAGATTGTTACAGGTATATGGCAACATTGACAACATAGTTTGTTAGTTTCAGGTGGGTAGACCATGCAATTAAAAAATTTGCAGGGCTGAGTATGAAATTACAAGGTTTACAGGGGAAAAGCATGCCTTTCAGTAAACTTTATTGTAGAAATGGTCTTCTTTTGGTCAAAGTCAAAGTTCCAACAACCAGCTTTGCCTTTTATTTGTCTTTTTTTTTTTAAGCAAACCTTAAGTTTTATTTGTTTTCTGAAAAAAACAAATAAAATTGAAGCCCATTTTAAGACAAACAAATTTAGCCCTTGATCCCATTTTAAAAAATAAAATCAAATAAAGAAAAGCTGGTGTTCCAAATGTTGGCTTTGCTTGTTATTTATTTTAATAAAAACATTCAAAATGTTGGTTGTCTTTTATTTTTTACATTTTGAAAAAAAAAAAAAATGCAAAACTACCGATTGGAATACCAGCTTAAATACCAATGTTTCAATGCTTATAAAGCTGACTTCAGCGAAACAAAGCCATTTCTACTATAAAACTTTATGATAAGCTTTTTCACAAACTTTCTAGTTTTGGGTGGTTTTTCTTAAAAAATTGCCATCATTCAATCCAAGGATGCCATGGACTTCATCCTGCTTTGTTCAAAAGCCAGCATTTCTTTTCATTGTGAATTTGTGTTTCAAATAGATGACAGTAATCACCAATAGATTAATGCTCTAATGCAAAAAGAATAGCAAGCACAAAGTTTTGCAGGGTTTTCAATGCCCATGACTACTCCAGAGCCTCTTGAATAAGTTCTTCGGTGAGAGCCTTAGGAAGTCCCATTACACTGTCGATTGTCCCGACCTATAAAAAAATTCTCCGGTTACTTGAAAAGCGTTTCAATTTCAAAAGCATCAAAATAGATGTTTGACAAGAAACTAACCACTGCTGCGACAAAAGGAGAAGTTAAGGGATGCTCTACCATCAAGCCACCCGCAACATAGAGCACATCACCCTCCTTAATCTGAGTACAGAGTGAAGAATTGCAAATATAGAAGTATTCATTCAAGTGATATTGTTAAAATAGTTGCCATGAAAAGAGATTGTTGCTTGATTACCAGATTCTCGATGACTTCTTCTGGAATTTTATGAAAATAGATCTACAAAGAAAGCCAATCATACAAAACTTATTCTTTCTTGTCATTGAACTAATCTGCATTGCCATAAACAAAGAATTGTGAAGCAATGTTACTAATGAAAACAGAGACAGAACCTCCGCTTTGTCCCACCCTCCTTTCGCAATCCCGGTTTTTAGATTGGTAACAAGAACAGATCCTACCGTTGATGCATAGCCAGCAGAATATCCTGAAGAGAAGATTTTTTTTTTTTTTTTAAAAAAAAGATCATTAAGAACACTGCATTAACTATGACACATTGTCAAAGAAATGGAAGTTTGCTCAACGAAACCTTTAATAAATTCTCGTGCTTCGTCTGCATCAGATGGTTTTTCTCGTATCACCCCTCCATGGACCACAACCTAAACGAACTAGTGCTCAGAAGCAGTTTACATTCAAATAAATCTTAAATTACAGTTAAACATAAAAGATGGATGATTTTTATCAGTCGGTGTCCAATCAAAACTTTCCAAATGTTATGTAGGTCGTCTTTGTACGCATTTTCATTTTGTCCTTTTCACCACCTTTCCTTTCATGGAGCAAAAAATGAACAGCACAAAAAGTGTATGGAACAACCAGGATCATTATCAGTAGGTAGAATCTCGCTGCCTTATTGAATGGAATACACATGTTTGTCAATTTAATAGTAAAAAAGTGAAACCATGAACAAGTGGCAATGCTCATGAACAATTGCCACTCAGTAGTCATAAAGAAATTGTCATGACAGAAAATCTGATCAATACATATCAACGGTAATTTAGACACAAAATGCAACCTGAGCAAGATTTGAGGACTGTCATAAGATACAAGTCAAAGAAATGGCGAGTAAGAAAAACCTTATGGTAGAGAATTTAAGCATATTTATCGGAGAGTAACTCCTAAAGTTTTACTAAAATCCAAATGAGTCCAGAGTCCAAACCAATTAAATGATACATTTCATGATAGATCACAAGGAATAAGCAAGGAATGTGCAGATTAAAAACCGAACATAACAATACAATTTTCTTTTCATAGAAGTCAAAAAACCATGATGCATTAATTAAAAAAGGAGATTTGCACCACAGACAGTTGACAAGAACAACAGTCATTCATTCTCAAAAAGATGATTCAATATGAGGATCTAAGTAACTATGACACCTGCCAAGCAAAGAGAGCCTGCAAAGTTAACAAGGCAGCATAACTATTGACTAATGGTCTGACTGTGTTGAGCATTAGCACTCCGCCACTAATGCAAACTAAGAGATGAATAACATTGATTTTCAAGAGACTTATCAGAACAAAAATGGCTGGCATAGGTTTTTTTTTTGACAAAGGCGACAAGCGCCCCCGTGTGGTACCAACAGACCAAGAGACCATTGGTAAATGGCTGACATAGTTAACAGACAAAAAAAAAAAAAAAAAAAAATTGACATTTTTGTCTGCTTCTTAGATCGAGTGAAGTCAAACACTGCCATTGAGATTCATGGAACAAAGTAGAGGTAATAGTACCTAAGGGGAATGTTTGGCAAATGGATAAACCCTGAATAACCAAACACTGTCTTCAAGAATATGGAAAAGTTTGGGAATAGTTATCAAGGTCAATCTTAGTTATTCTTTAATGAAGAAAGAATAACTTATCCAATCTTTATCCAAGTTTTCATCCTAATGGTAATGCATCATCTATAATTACCAAAAAGAAATATTAGTAACTAGTGGAATTCTACAAAGGAGAATGAATACAAAACATACTTGGTCAGCAGTTATCAACAGTGTTGGTTCAGCATCCTTTTCTCTGAAATCACCGATCTGAAGTCTTGATATAATTGCGTCTGCCTTTTAAAAAGCCACACAAAACTTCAATTTGGAGAACATCCACAAAACACAATATCACAAAATCTAAGCACTAGAAAAAATGGAAGAAAATAAATAAATAAAAACTTCCCAAAAAAAAAGGAGAGAAAAAAGAGAAATCACACCTTTGCTTGAGCTAAAGCCACAACCAACTCTTCAGGATTTTCGCTTCGAATCTCCTTCTCATCAATGTCAGCAGTCTAACACCAAGATTACATCATCCAAAAGAATCCCTAAATTAAAAACTTAAAAAAAAAAGTCGGCAAAAAAAGCTGAAAATAAGCAAACCATGATTGTAAAATCATAGCCCATCTCAGCTAAAATTTGCTTCCGAGCAGATGACGAGGATCCAAGTATTATCTGCATTAAATTTCAACAAAAAACTGAAAAAATAGAAGAAAAAATAGAAGAAAAATGAAATCTTTGAAGGAGAACCGGCCTTAAAGGACGCAGTCCGACCATCCATGGCTGCGCTTCGATTCCCCCAAGTCATGACAGAATCAACAGAAGATATAACAAGAGTTACTAATGCAGCCCACAAACCCGTTAACCCAATAGCCCGATGACTAGATTCGCATGCGGTTCCATTTCGGATCAAAGAATTGCATCCGAATCCGAATGCATTCCACCGAGACGCTACGCTATATATATTTTTTAATTTTTGAAGGAGTGGATAAACAAAATTTAATTTCCATCTTTTTAAAAAATTAGTACATATTTCATCCAGAATTACAAAGATTTAAAGTTAGGAATTATCCACCATGCTTTTGCCCTAGTTCCGTCCACCCCCTTCAATTGGCTTAGTTGCCCCCCCTGAACGAGTAGGAGGGGTTCCTCTCAAAGACCGTGTCACCCTCATAACGCTCCTCTTGGGTAGGTTTTTCCACAACAAATTTCAAACTCTTTTTGATGAGGTTTTCTGCCAACCACAAATACGAGGTTTTTCCACCATGCTTATTCCTTGTGTCACCCTCATACGAGGCATGATCTTGCTTTTACTGTCCAACATCTCAGTCAGTTTATGTCTAAACCATATCTTCAATACTTTGAAATAGCAATTCATGTACTGAGATATTTAAAGAATAATCCCAATCAAGGCCTTTTGATAAAATCTGATACTTCTTTTCAGTTACAAGCTTTCTGTGATTCTAACTGGGTAGCATGCCCTCAAACCAGACATTCTATTAGTGGATTCTATATCATGCTGGGACAAAGTCCAATTTCATGGAAATCAAAGAAACAGAACACAGTTGCCTTATCTTCAACTAAAGTTGAATACAGGTCATAAGGAGAGTCTGTTCAAAACTTGATTGGCTCACCCGTCTTCTCCATGAGGTTACTGCCCCCCTCGGTTATCCCAATACCATTGAAATGCGATAGCCAAGCCGCAATTCATATTTCTCCGCAATTCATATTGTTTAATACATTACCAAATAAAACATTGTCTTAAACTTAAGGGTCTCAAATACACTCATAAAATAACATAAGGATAACTAAGACATGGGAGTCAGAGCCAGCTACAAGACATCTCCACTAGACTCGCGATCAGACAAACCCTATAACTGGTCTTTTGTTTATCGTCTGCAATCACAATGTCAAGAGAAAGGGGCTGAGCTACTAGAGTTTAGTGAATTAGGAACAGAACTGTCGGATGTAAATTGTACCCGTATAATAAAGTAAAAACTGTAAATCTGAAGCATAAAATATGCATATGAAATAACGAAAATTAAATACTAAAATCTGAAAGAAATACTAAGCAAATACATGCTGGTCAATGTATTATCTTCAATCTGTTTAATCATGTCAAATGCATAAAAATCTCATGTATAAGAATTTGTTTTTCTGCTTTTCTTTGTCCCGCTGAATAATTTCAAACCGACATTTCCTTGGTAATCTGTACCAATAGCCTCCACAGTCGAGATATACTCAATCACCGGAATGTGGGAAATACGGAATCATCTGATAATCAAAAGACTATAATCTCTAACTACACATCTACTTCAATACTACAGGACCAGCGACCAACGGGAAGATCTATCCTCGCTACACAAGGTCAAATTATATACGTACACTAGGCACTCCAAGAGTATGGAAAGGGGGTTTTAATTTTATAGAAACGAATGTTTTAAAAAATGATAGTTCGTAATGAAAATCGAGTTTAAAATCACCCCTTCCTTAACCTAATGTCAGACTCTCCTCTATCTATAATGAGCCACAATCGTACTCCGAGAAATATATCAATAAAGTGTAGTCTACGTATTTACGTGATATGTTTCTCTATTACATTCGATTCATCGTGCATGAATGATTTTCTAATACTCTGTAAGTTTTCAAGAAAATTCTAATTCATGCTTTTCAAACTGAAATCAAAACTATAATAAAACGAAAATACGATGAAAAGTCGTACTGTACAGCTAGTTCCCTCACTTGAGTCTGGTCCGAGCTTAAGACTGACTCGGTCTTCAACAGCGACTGACTTGCCTTTGCCCTTTCCTTTTCCTGATAATCGAAATACAAAATTTATGAATACAGAGACCGTATTCTTGACTCGTACTCTAATTTAAACTCAATAGAATACAGTAAAAATATGAAAACTATCACATGCTCGTATTTCTCCATACTTCTTACTATTCTTCACTTATACTTAATTATCACCTTCTTAACTTGATAACTAGCATATTAAGCATGAAATGGAGATAATTAACTAAACATGGGAGCATGAAACTAAATCTCAAATAAATTCTTAACTCCTATAAATTTCATGAAAAATCGGGCAGCATCTCCTATATTTCTAGGGCTTAGAAATTATTCAACCATTCACACATTAACATCATGAAATAAACCATTCTATCAAGACTCTCACAGCCCATATACATGCATATAATTGTTCTAGTCTAAACCCTAATCATGCTTTCATTTAGAGTTTTTCCCAACCTTAATCTTGAATTAAATAATAAAAAGTAAGATTAATCCCAATTAGGGCTCACTGATGGTTCGAGCTTGAGATTTGAAGGATTCCTCGCCGGATCGAAGGAGAGGAGTGCCAAAGGGCTGCCCGCGGGTGTATAGAGGGGCGTAATCCGGTTGGTGGCTCAGAGGCGCGTAGGGAGCGTGCGTGCGTGGTCAGCCTGGCCCGAAGCTAGGCCGTGGTGGCTCACCGGGGCGAGGCTGCAGGAGTGGAGGAGCTCGCTGAGGGTGGTCACTGACCTAAGGAGAAAGCTCCTGGTGCGGCTCCGGACTATTTCGAGTTGACACCAGCGTCGGGCGAGGCCGACTGGCGATGGCTGGCCAGTGGGCTTGGGCGCGAGGAGGGCTTCCTCTGAGCACAAGAGAAAAAGGGAGAGAGAGAGAGTTGAAAATTTTCCTCTCTCTCTTTCTCATATTTGTTATAAATAGATAGATATTTTAATTTAATTAATCTTTTTAATATTTAAACCATTATAATAACTTATCTTTTTAAAAAGTATTTGATTAACTATATTATCTTCTAAAATATCTCCTACTAAAGGTCGAACAACTTTTCATTGATCTTATCTTGTTATTATGTCGTCACGAGGGCGACTAATGATTAGTGTCGGGCTCGTCTCTATCTCCGACCCAGATCTAGGAATCCCGGGTCAGATGATCCCAGTGACACGTACTTACTGTAGCATCACTAGTCGTCTCTTCTCCCGACCCGAATCCGTGTTTTTCGCCTTTTGACTAAGTTAAATCTACTTTATCGGGACTCTGACTTTTGTCTGATATTTCCACTTAATTAATGTGATTAATTAATATTTAATTAATTTTTTGTTTAATTAATCTAACTCTGCTGACTATCCACCTCCAACTTTTCTATATAAATGTGGTCTGTCCCAATAAGGCTTTCTCTCGGCCCTATAGTTGCGAGGCTGGATTTTGGGTCCATTAATTCCCGATTTTCTTTAACTATGAGGTTAAAATAATTAATCTGATTTCTGAGCTAATTAACCTCATTTAAAATTTAAAAATTTTCTAAAATTTTATTTAGAAAAATTGGGGATGTTATAGTACAATTCTCAATTACAATTCAATGAGAAACAACATACTCTTCTTCTTCCTCACTTTCATTTCCTTGTTTTCTCGTTCTCTTCTTAATAAATGGAAGTCATGATCTCTATGTCTTTTCTCTGTTTTTGGATTGGAGATTCGCAGCTGTGAAGGAGAAGAGTTCTTTGTTGCTGTTTCTCAGGTTATGTTGAAGCTGATCCTAAGAGAAATCAACAAGCCCTGAGCTTTTGTAGCTAGGGTTGGCTAACAATCAAACTGTTCGCGAGCAACTCGAGTTCGGTTCGATATTGGTTCGAGTTCGATTCGATTATTTTAACAACAAACTGAACTTGAACTCAAATTTGAGCTCGAAAAATAAATGAGTTGAACTCAAACCAAAGTCAGCTCATTTGAGTTCGGTTCGAAGTTCGAATATATATATATATATATATATATATATATATATATATATAGATTTTTCAATTTATTTTTATCAATTTGATCAATTTTTAATATAAGAACCTAATTTTTATTTATATTTTTAATTTAAACTGATACAATTAGTTGTAAAAAATAAGAAATGGCAAGTAAATTTTTTACCGTTTATTTAAAATAATAATACTTCTATTAAAACTGGAGTTTGGAAAAAACAGTTTTCGCTCCATTTTTTCAAATGTTTGTTTTCTCACTTTGTATTGTTTTTTTTATTTTTAGATTGTTTTTAAAAAAGTATGATCACAATTTAATGAAATGTCATGTCTACTTGCGTTTGGTAGGTACAGAGAGTGGAGACTATTTGGAAAATAGTCCCATATCAGCTAGTTGAAGAATGTGCATAAGATGAGATACTACAAAATAAATGGTTGGGCCTGCTTAACAATATACGTACTTGGACAAGGTCTATGGCTGGTCTATGACCAATGGACTGGTTTGATCATTAAGTGTAAATTTTAAATCCGAACCCAAACATTATGACCCCTTTTACTTGGCCGGTTTAATCTATTCCCGGTTGAACCGGTCGGGTTGGTCCGGGTTTAATTATCTTGAATTTTTTAAAATGTTCAACATTTGAAAAGATGAATTTTATTATAATTTTATTTTATTTATTTAATTTTGAGCTTTTAATTTTTATGATTAATATGAGCCAAACTCGAGCTGAAAATACTAATTCGAACTCGAGCCCGAACTCGAACTGAAAATTCTAATTTGAACTCGAGCCGAACTCGAGCTGAACAATGGAATTTCGAGCCGAACTCGAGCTGGGCTCAGCTCGTTCAAGTTCGGCTCATTTCCAGCCCTATTTGTAGGTGAGGGCAGAGTGTGCCGGCGACCAGCACTCCCTCTCCCCTCTTGCCATCAAAGCATGTTCTTTTACCCTAATTATGGATAATAACTTCAACTTCGTCTCAGCAACAAGAACACATAGGAACGCATTGGATCCGTTTGAAGTTGAAGAAATGCATATAATTATCTAAAAAAATATTATAATTCCATATAATTTCTCCTTTATCTTTAATAATTGCCCATTATCTTTTATTCCTCTGTCTTCCATCCACCCAAACCCAATCAAAATATATTATATGCCAATAATACAACTCAGATATTATCAAGAATAATTCATTTAATGATAAACTTTCCACCAATACACTCAATATTCACATTTCAACCAACACCATAAAAAATCCCAAAAATATGTATCAAAAACATTAAACTTGATTTGGATTTTTAACTTTGCAATGAGATTTTTTTTTTTTTTTTTTTTGACAAAGGTGACAAGCGTCCCCACAAAGGAATTCAAGGATGAGGCCAGACGCAGAGCTCGCTCGATGCGTCTGCTTTTACAAGAGATGGTGTTCGATCTTGAGTTCTTCTCGGAAGAGTGGAATCTCTTAGCAAAATAATCCGATATCAATATATAGGCCCCTTAGATCGTTAGTAATTTCAAACGCTGCCCTAATCAGGACTATCAAATGGCCTCAACTCAATTCATTTTTCAATTATTCAAACCAAACACATTAATTATTTGAATTTGATTTAAAAAAAATTTATGAATAATGAACTTTTAGTCGCAAATGATTGTAAATTATCTCTACATTGGTCCCCTTATATTTATGGGTGGGGGTGTAATAAATAATGGGGTGGGTGGGGACCTGGTTACTGTGGATTGTTAAATAATTTGCTTTTTAATTTAAACACTTAAATAAATAAAATAAAATAATTCAAAATTATATTAAAATATAAATTTAGACATTAAAAATTAATTTACATCCCTAACCCTGAGCCAAACCCAACAGAGGAGTCAAAAACCAAGAGCTAGTAAAGCAATTTCTATGGGCGCACAAGAATCTTATCAGTAATTATCTGGCGTTTTCTTCAAGCTAGATAGATATCCTCTATTTCTCTCTCTCTTTCTATCTCTTCTTGCTTTCCAAGCAACACTTTCCTCTTCTCTCTCTCTACGTACAAACGCACACACATATATATAGCAAGTCCGTCCTTAACTCTTCTCTTCACCAATCACTTCATAGTTCATACACAAATTCTTCAAGGTACCTCCCCCCCTTTTCTTTTCGTTGTTTGCTCGTGTTGTTCTTGTTCTTGTTCTTGTTCTTGTTCTTGTTCTTTTATATCTATCAAAAAGCTTCTTTTCAACAAGATTGTGATTGGTTTGATTGGTTGGGTTTTTGTAGGATATATGGAGTCTCCCAAGGTGGACTTACCATGTTGGAAGAAGAGGAATGAAGGCAGCTTCTTGGATGACTTGAAGAATCACTTTGATGAATTCATTAACACTTCCATGGAACAACACAAGATTTGCCTCAAGAGGAGTTACATGGAGTTCAGAGACTATGTCAAGCTAAAGAGACAGGAATTGGTAATAAAACTCTCATGGAATTCTCTCTCTCTCTCTTTTTCTAAAATAAAAAAAGAATTTTTTTTTTCATGATGTGGTTCTGGTTCCTGTGTTTGCAGGCCTTGAAATCATCCAATGTTGGAAATGGAGGTGATTCAGATGGGAAAGGAACAGAGAGTTCTAATCCAGTCCAAGTTAACTCATCTCAGTAATTACTTGATTTGAGATTCTTGATTCTTACTTGATATGGTGGCATTGGATGGATATGTGTTTTCTGTTCTTTTTCTTTGTTATTTTCAAACAAGAGTATTGATGTGTATGAATTCAATACAAGTATTATGTCTTCAACTCTTCGTCACATTACAGTTTTAGACAAATTGATTTGAAGTTTTTTGCTCTTACTCAATATGGTGACATTAGGATGAATTTGTGTTTTCTTTTTCATCTTCAGACATGGACATTAGTACTAACTGATTTTTTTTTTTTAAAAAAAAAACAAAAATTATGATATTTCAATTTTAGTTTGTTGGAATGTAAGATATGCTTGTGATGAGATATTGCTTGAAACCTGTAACGTGATTCATATGAATGAATAATAACTCACTGCTGCAGTTTTTGTGTGAGAAATACCATAAAAGCAGATCAGAAGATCATTTCAGGAGTTATACTAAATTTAGAAAATAATATTATTCCTTGGTGATGAAAACCTCTACAAGCAACTTGAGTCCTAGAATCCAACACAACATCTCAAGATGAGAAATATCATAAATGTCAAGATTGTTACGGAAAATTATACAAATTCAGAAAATTTTATCATTCTTTGATGATGAAGCCTGTAATGTGATCCATATGAATGACTAATAATATTGTGATGTGATACACATGAATGAATAATAATAATAATAATACAAGATTGTTATGTAAGATTTGCTTGTGATGTGATACTGCTTGAAACCTGTAATGTGATCCATATGAATGAATAATAACTCAATGCTGCAGTTTTTGTGTGAGACATACCATAAAAGCAGATCAGAAGATCATTTCAGGAATTATACTAAATTCAGAAAATAATATTATTCCTTGGTGATGAAAACCTCTACAAGCAACCTGAGTCATAGAATCCAACTCATCTCAAGATGAGAAATACCATAAATGTCAAGATTGTTATGGAAATTATACAAAATTCAGAAAATTTTATCATTCTTTGATGATGAAACACCTCTACAAGAAACTTTCAACAAGACATTTTGCGATAATTTCAGTACTTATAGAAATGTACATACAAGATTTAAAAAGAAAAAAAGCAACTGTAGCCAAAATTTAAACTTACAAGACCGAAACCAGAACACTTTTAGATTGTCTTGAAGAGAAATTTATGATGCTACAACACAAGATTGCAAAATTGCCAAAAAATGAACAATATGCATGATCAAGTGCCCAACCAGGAAAAGGCCCTGCATAATCACCAAATCACAAGCCACAAATTGATCATCAGGGGAATGTATAGTCCTGAGCCCAAAAATGCAGAAACTTTTGCACAGGCTTATCTTCTAGTTAGAAACAAAAATACGATGCAACTCTAAGTACTCTCACCCAAAACCAGGAGGCACATCAGGGTCCTCCTCACCGACACCAATGAATGGCTTAGTTTCACTGAGCTGTGGAGCAAAGCCAGGCGGTAGCTCATCATGGCTTGCCTCAAGCGTTTCTGGCAGGCAGTGCAGCTCATCTCTGGAAGATGAACGTGACCGTCGACCATGCAGGAGCTCCTGGTGTTCTCCCTTGTTGCCATTGCTGGGCTGATTCGATGAAGGAAATCCGGGAGGTTCAGTTGGTTCATTGCCATCAGAAATATCTGCTTCATGTGTAGATACTGTAGCTGAAGGGCCATTATCTTCCTTGCCACTGATCAGCTGCTGAGAAGGGGCATGGGACTGTTTTTTGTCTCTTTTCCTTTTTTCGTGGTTTCTGCCGAGGTGGAGAAGATTGTTTTTCTTTTTCCTTCTCAGGGTTTACTAATCTATTGTAAACAGACTCCACTGTCTCTTTAATTTCATTTTTCATGCCATCATTTGACCTGATAACTTTCCAAAGCTCATCTGAAATTTGACCCATGATTTTGTTCCTACAAAGTGAGATTGGTACATGAGAAATTAACAAGTGTTTGGATAAAAAGGTTACTCATGATTCACCATTTGTACGGAAAGAAGCATTTAAAATACTTGATTTACGCTTTAAAGATGGTGCCAATCATTGTATTGGATGACAAATTATTCAGCATGCAAATGGGAACAACAATATGATCATCATCTATCAAACAAGATATCTCAAACCAACCCATATACAAAACCACAAACATTTGGAAGTATACTAATCTAGAAATCTTAAATTTGGACCAAGTTTCACTTGATATGTATATTTTCATTCCATGTATGTTGATGTACCGATGATAAAGAATATTCATTTTATCACTATATAATGACTGGCTAAAAACTCTTAAGAGTATGTGTCATTTTGTTTCTAGCGATTTAAAGTCATATAGAAAACTTGATTATCCACTTGTATGATAAAAAAACCACATGCTACAAAATTAAAGTTGAAGAGGGCAATATGACCAAAAATATACTGAAGCAAAATAATTTATGGAATAATTCTGGCTCACCCAATCTCTTGGTAAATACCATCAGAAACTTGTCTTGGCTTCAAATTCTCAGCTCCATCCTCATTAAGTACCAAAGATTGCTTCACCTCCGCTATGATGTTGTTCCGTAGCTCCTCCTGGGAACAATTGCCTTGTTCAGCCAATGAAGAATTTAAATAGCATAAAGTAAGCTAATGCATCATCTGTGCTGTATAAATATCTCACTTTTCAAGCCAAGCTGATACCACAAACAACTTTTGCTCATTTTCTTTTCTTCACATTTTCATTCATAAACACAAAATTGCTCCACTTAAATAAAACTACTACTACATTGGACACCTGGCATATTAACTAAATATTTTATAGGCCAACTCTCTAAAGATGCCAAATGAAAAAGAAAAAGAAAAAAAAAACCCTTAGCCTTGTCCCAATCTTTGAACAAAAAGCATGCATCAATCAATCAAGAATTTATCACACCAATAACAAGCAGAAAATTGCTACATGGTAATAAAATTCTTCCTGTATTGGTTACTTTGCACATCAAAGATAACCATTTCATAGTTCTGTTCTCCAAAAATTCAAGAAAATCTCAAACTTTTCCAGAGCTTTGGAGAACAACACTATCATCAACAATTTATGATGCCAATATAAAGTAGCAAACCTCCCATATTGATTAGAGAAATGCTAAATGTGCTGACAAGACTACATGAATTCATGTGCCGAATCTATTGGTGATGCCTCAGGATGGCTGTGTTGATGATCCCAAGGTATCATCAACGCATTCGGCACACGAATTCGTGTTTACTGCTTACTAAGGCATTTAAGGATAGTTTTGTCGGCATATATAGCATTGCACTATTGAATATATTGCACATTAGAGCTACCATTTCATAGTTTTTCTCTCCAAAAATTCAAGAAAAACTCTTAAGTTTTTCAAAAAACTGTGACAAACAACATCCAATCAGCAATAATTTGTCATGGTCATACAAGAAAACAAGGCTGCTACATCCTCCTATATTAAGCACATTGCGTATCAATGCATCGTTTTACTCTTAAAAAAATTCAGAAAAGAAAATCTTTAACTACTTCAAAATTTTGGACAAACAACATAAACACACCAATAAATTTTCAAAGCAAACAATGCAGCAAAACAGGCATTAAACTGTAGGCTTGAAACCGACGAAAAGGAACCAAAATTTGGAGCTGAGAACAACATTGAATTCAAAGCAACACATGAAGCATTAGAAGAAGGGGGAAAGGCTTACGTTCTCCTTGACCTTGCGGATGATCTTGAGGCGGAGGGCATCGAAATCACCGTCGTCCTTGAGCCTCCCGACAACCTCCGCCGCCGTTGGCCGCCCACCGGCCTCCATGCTCGCCGACGCCGAAACCCTAATTATCCCCGCAGGGTAGTACTAATTTTAAATCCATTATTGGTATGTAATTTATTGTTTTGCAGGAATGCCCTTACAAAATACTTTATTTATGTATATACCATCTAAAATTTATTTTTCTTTTGGAAAAGTGCCTAAATCACATTCATTAATAGTTAGAATAGAGTTGATCCATAGGTGGACCAAAATTACATAGGTGGATTTAAGAATACATAGGTCATAGCCTTAGTCTGATCGAGAATTTGATTGGGAGTTTGACATATGAGAGAAAATGGTGGGCATCTCGTCCTCAAAATCAGCGATGGTGTCAGGCGGTTGTTGCTCCTCATCCCGAGTGAGTGTTAGGCTCCTTTTAATCATGGTTTTTATCGTCAGCAATTTTGTCTTGTTGGCTACATGAGTTGCATTGAACCATGAAAGTATAAGAAAATTAATATGTTTAATCAGCTTTCCGTAAACACGTTGTTTTAGCTTAAAAACATCTCTTGTTGCCATATACTCCAAGTTATTACCATCACCAACATATTCCATCATTCGCGTGTGTACTTGGCCAATTGTTTGGCTATAGAGCCACTTCCTCATAAATCTTGCATCCGGGTGGGGCGGTGACTAATTGAGAAAGGTTGCTGAAGTGGTCCTAAATATGTTTAGAGTAAGGGCGACTAAATAGAAGGCGTCCCCCAAAATCCCGAGCCCACGGGCATGCAACAGACCGGCTGTACCCAAACAGAGACGGGCTCTATCCGGATACGAAGCCTTGATGATCAGCAATCACATACACAGCGGAACATATCAAATAAAAAGACATAACATAAATATGTCTACACATCGGAATTAAAATCTAAGAGTACACAGACCCTAGAATCTCAATATACATAATTCCTACAAGAGAACCTATAACATGTCCTCACACAAGGTAAAACATGAGGTAGCCAACCTCAACAGTCAATCTTAGTAGTCCCCCGCAACGCTCCTACATCCCGTGTCCTACTCCTCGGGTTTTGAAAACGGAAGTCAACAAGTGCATGAGCTTTCGGAAGGAAAGCCCAGTAAGTACCCCGCTGGGAACACAATGAAGTCATGACAAACTCAATATAGATAAGCAAATGGATAAGCAAATCAAAGAAATATGACAATGAAACCTGGCGTGGGAAACACAAACCCTACCGGCCAAACCACCTGGAGTCTCAGACCTACCCCAATGAAACATTTCCAACGGTAGGGACTCCAAAACCACAATCATGTCATCTCAAGACAAGCAACTCAAGCAAAGCTTGCAAACCATCCCCCCCGGGCAGTCATCAGCCTAAGCCGATATCGATCCTCGGTTACAAATCGGTAGCATTACCTCTCATACATGTATACACGGTCAGCGTATCATCCCACTGACAGGTTGGACGGCCAGAGTATCCTCCCCCTGACAGGAACTATTAGGACGCCAGGGTATCCTCAGTCCTGAACGCCCCACCGGAGCCTTGCTCCACTGTACCGGGCGGAAGAATCCACAAGAACAACACATATCGAGTGGAAAGAAATATCATACATGTAACACTCATCTCTTTACTGAGATAGATGTCATATCAGCTGGACCGGTAGTGTACCCAACTTATAAGTTGTATAACTTAAACTTGATAACAATGAGTATTCAGAAAATAACCATATGACATAAACAAATCCGGTTACACACCGGTAGTCATATCACATCAGAGTCATAAGAAATACATATAAAGTCTGGGCAACTACGACGCCAAATATAGCAGAAGACAAACATAATTAATGTCTAGTACAACACATCAAGACTAAACATAAGATAGGTACGCCAGAGTCAGCTAGACTTCGATCCCTGCTCGAGACACGAGCTACTATACAGATCCATGTCTAGATCCTGCAATAGAAAAACAATAATCGAAAGGGGCTGAGCTATACAAGCTTAGTGAGTAAGGACTACTCCGCTAGGTATTATACATACCCGTCTCTTGAGAGAACTGTACTAAAGTACTAGTATAAAAACAATGCAAGTATAAATAATGAAGGTCAGCACAATTATCTTAAATCCTGATAAGCATGCTAACACAATCAGAAATCCGAAGAAAGCACACAAGCAATCTCATATCATATCAAGCGTATAGTAAACATGTATATGCGATGACCTTGTATCATACAAGCATGCACCCCTAGTTAAAATGTTTCGGGAAGGACCCCAACTACCATCAAGGAACAGAGGCATCCATCTACATGATCCTGATGTCCGGGAACAGAGGCATACATCTACATGAGCCTGGTGCCTGACGACCAGAGACATACATCTACATGTGTACGTCAAGCGTGCATCTCGTATCCTATACGGGCTCTCACAAGAGACAGGAAGGGGGTTTTGATAAAAAGAATGACTTTCGCAAACATTTTTGGTTTTAAGAAAAACGATTGAAAACAAATCCCCTTCCTTAACCCGGTCTAGTCTACTTAAATATATGGGCTCTATCCTGAGCCCCTGTTGGGTCCCCCATACATAACTAACTAAGGTGCAGCCTATGATACATGAAATAATCTTTATCTACCCCTTAGGGTTTCCTTTACCATTTCTCATGCTCTTTAACATTTAATCAATTTAACAAGCATGAAATCACTATGTAACTATAGCGATAAAATCCATCGCCATCCACAAACCGATATAAAACTCATAAGAACACAAGAAACCGAAATCAAGATAAATGCAAGAATAAAATCTATATTTATCGCGAAGTCCCCTCACCTTAAGTCCTTCGCACGTTCCTAGGTCTGGCTGGGTCCTGCTGGGTCCTGCTGAAGCTCCCGCGGGACCTTTACCCTTTCCTAGAATTCATAATAATAACTATAAGAATACGATACTCGTATTTCCTTTACTTTCGTTCTTTTACTATGAAATACAGTAATATATAACATGCTTTACTTTTCAACATGCCGGCTCTCAACTAAGAGCAAAATTCACTCCTCTAAGCATGCTTAATTAGCAAGATTAACCAATCTAAGGCATGTGACACTTAAGCATACTAATCATGGAAACTAACAATACTTAAGCATGTTAACATGATCACTAATAGGGTATTTATACTTAGGGATTTCATGAAAAATTCGGCAGCACCTCCCCTATTTATAGGACCCCAAAATTAATACAAACATTCACATTAACTACAATTAAACTAGATCATGCTTTCCATAACATCATACAAGCAACTAATCTCTTTAATCCCCCCTTAATCCCTCTCTAATCACAGCCCTATTAACATCATACATCAAGAAGCATTCACAACCCTAATTCATGAATCTAATTAGGGCTTTCCCATAATTAATCTTCCAATTAACTAGTTAATAATGGGGTTATCACCAAGGAGCTCACAATAGAGGGGAAATGAGCTCGTCGGCGCTCTGGATCGAGGGCGTCGAGGAAGCTGGCCGGCGGAGCTCGTGCCAAGCATGGCCAGGCGGTATCAACAAGGGGCAATTTGGGTGGTATTGGGCTACTTGGGGGTAGGCCGGCCTGAGGTGGAGAAGGCGGCACGACCAAGGCCTACACGGCCGGCGGAGAAGGCTCAGGCGAGGTGGCGTGTGGCCGGCCCTACCGGTGGCGGCCTTTCCGGTGGCTGGCGCGAAGTCTGCATAGCGATGGCGGCTACTCCGGTTGTGAAGGGCGGCGGGAAACCTCCGACGGGCTGTGGCGGCCGGTGGGTGGCGAGCACAAGTAGGGTTAGGGCACGACCAAGAGAGATCACGTGAGGGAGAGGGGAGAGAACGATGAAGACTCACTCAACTGAAACTTGATTAATTTTTCTCTCTCACTTAGGTCTGTTAACATTTGATATATATAATATTTACTTAATTAATTTATTCCATTTCTTTAACTTATCATGAAGCTTTTTAATTATTTAATTAACTTATCATCTAAATTATTTCCCCTTTACGCCACATCATACTTTATTAATATTATCTTATAAATCATTCACCGACCTAGATCCGGAAACCCCGGGTCAATGATTCTAGTCATCACGGGCATACTATAGCCTCACGGGGTATGTCTCTCTTCAGACCAGGTCCGTAAATACCGGCTTTTGACTCGCTTGATCTACTTTATCTGAACTCTAACATTTGTCTGATTCTCCTACTTAATTAATATTGATAATTAACACTTACGAAATCTCCCAATTAATTAATCGAGGTTATTCTTATCGTCCACCTCCAACTATTACAAGTGTAAGCGGTCTGGCCCAATAAGGCCTTCCCTAAGCCCATTAGTTGCGAGGCTGGATTTAAATTTATTAATCCTCAATTTTACTTTAATTGGGCTTTAAAATAATTAATTTATTTTCAGTGCTAATTAATCTCATTACTTATAAAAAAATTTCTGATTTATTTTCTTAGAAAATTCAGGGCGTTTCAATACAACCAAGTACACATGCACAAGCATGAAATCAATAAAGTAATACTCCAACGAGTCACATAAACATACCATATCATGAAATCAAGAAAACAATAATCCAAGGCATCAAATAAACATACATGAGCATGGCATCAACAAATCAAGGAACCAATCAAACAATGATTGGGGGACTAGGCAGAAGCACTTACATGCACAAGCATGTATTCAAAAAAACAATGAAGTATTCATCAACGAATAAAAGTACTAGGCCGAAGTACTTACCCGATGTCCAAAGGGTCTACGCTCAATCACTAATCCCTCTAAATGCGTCTTCCCGCTCTATGTCAAGATCTGGCGATAGAGATAGATTCTCAGTACAAAATGTTCAATTCGTCGTGCTAGGCCGTGGCCCACTAACAAAACCAACCCATTTAAATTCATATGTTTATCATCTTCAGGGAATGGGATCGAGGTCTATTGTATTACTCAATTACCCCAAGTTACTGGGTTTCTTAAACATCTACATGAATTTACAGCCTCTATTGTTGATACTCCATTAACATTGAACCATAATTCTTTCTGGTCTATGTTTTCAAATCAAAGTCATTTATTAAAGTGTTGTTCCACCAACCCATAAGAGTTTTATCCATACAGGTACATGGTTGTAAAAACTATTCTTTTTACCAAGCCAAGTAAGGCCTTTACGTAATTTCGGTTAGCCTTGGTTTTAGAACACTTTAATAATATGCATGGTCGTAGATAACTAAACAATCTTTCCATGGTTATGCATATACAAACCGTTCTCACTCATGCATAAGACCACACGAAGTCAAGTCTTCTTGTTTCACTATGATTAATATTACTCTATGCATGACAACATTAAAAACAACCCATGAGTATTTTGGCATTCTCATACATTAACTCCCTGGATCACTTGGTAGTAGCACCAGCCATCCCATGCATGGACACATGCTGCCATGCATGTAGTCCATCCTATAAGTTCATTCTAATATGTACAATAGAGGTTTACTTAGTGGTCATCCCTCCATTTTAAGATCTTATTAATACATGCCAAGTGTGTGAAAGACATGCTCTCTCCTACAGGGTTTAGAGAGCTCACCGAGGAGGTTGCACTCACAGTGCTCCAAGCAGTATTCTTCGGAAGAGTTGTGGTGGCCCATGGCGCCCTCAAGCAATGACTTCAACGACGGGAAACAACGTCAGGCCTTCTGGAGTCTCCGTCCGATGTTGTAGCTCATGTTCACCTTACGCTCGAGGTGGTTCCAGCGGTCAGGAGGGTATGAGTTCCCTCTCTCTATCTCTCTCTCTCTCTCTATTTCTCTTTCTCTTTCTAAACCGAGAAGAAGATGCGCAGTGCCTTGAAGAAGAACTTATGCTCTTGTGCGGCGAAAAGGTGGGTTGGGAGCTTCGAGGCTACAGTTGCGCGATAATGTGAGATGCTGCTCTGTTGTCCCTTCGCCCGGCGTTGATTGCGACAACATGCGATCGAATTACTCCATAGATTTTAGTCAACGACTGAACAGTGGAGAAGGAGGTGTTTTACATGCTGGCATCTTCATGCCTCGGGTCCAGCTCACAGTCCGGATGGACGGCTGACATGCAATCCATATAAAACCTTCATGATTTTGTAATTTAGTGAACCATCATCTCATCTTAACAGAGAGGAAAAATGTTAAATTCCTCCAACTTGGAAGCCAAACCAACCTCCAGAACACCCTCATGAAGTTTAGTGGATTGTGACAATTTGGTTCAATATTCCACCTAATGGCTTTTCATGATTTCATAAAGTCACATCACGCTAACTCTTTAAAGTATTTGCATATTTACTCCAAGGACACATGTTCACCATCCAAACCATACAAGTACCCCATCCTTCACAAGGATTGCAAACTTGGTCATGGTTCAAACACATCCATATTCATGCATGAATTCTCATGACATTTTTGTAAAGAGCCATTGTGTTCTCATAATATTATTTAGCTATGCAAGGGTGCTCTTTACATTAAAATCCAATCTTTTTTTTAAATTCACATGCAAGCCCCTACATCCATTTACTCATGTGAGTGAGTGCAACTTGCACTTTAACCCTTCATTTCTTTGTTATTTCTTCTAGATCCCTATCTCTACAATACTCAAGAGAAGTCCATCATGTATTTAAACCCCATTAATAACTCATATTAATTCATACAAGGGATTTACTTATAAAGCATAATTAAAGGTATAATTAAAGTTTAATCAAGCCGTAAACGTGGCGGCTCTTACAACTCTCCTCTCTAGTTTCTCTTTGCTAGGTTTTAGGGTGTGCGGATCTTATTTCCTATGCTAACCAAGGGAAGAACTTGACTTTTCTAGGTTTTGGAAAGAGGTATTCCAAAAGGCATTTGATAAGGGGCTCCTCATTCCTCTTTCAATTTTGAATTGATAGAGTGACTGGACACTGAACTATCTATTTGGGGTGATGTCACAATGATAGCTCTCAAAAGAGAGCTATTTAGATGACATTTATGCTAGGTTGAGACCAAATATGGCCATCTAATGATGCATTCAAGAGCCAATTTGGGTTGTTTTGCGTAAACTCTACCTCAACTAGCATACACACTTGTGTTAGTGAATTTCTATACTAAACGGATTGATTTATGCACTAATGCAAGAGTTTTTAATATTGATAGATGATGGGTCCAATGGAGCATGATATGGATGATCTTGGGGCAAAGAGAAAGGTGTTCTATGACAAAGAAGCATAAGGAGCAAAAGGAGAGAGGATTGTGAGCAACCTGAAAGGTCGGTTGAGATCATGAATTTACTGGAAGAGTTACGGGACTCCAAATCCAATTTCCTCTGGTCAGATTTAAGAATAAGAAGTCATGAATATGTGGTTAAAATTTTAGCTCATTCCGAGTTGAAATGGTCATCCGATCATTGAGATTATGAAGACGCCGCAATGCAGTTTTTGTACATCGCGATGTAGAGACCGGACATCGCGATGTCAATTATGGACAGAGCGCCAAATTCTCAGAAGAAATCAGATCGCGATGTCAAAAAGTGACATCGCGATGTCGACCGCTCTGGGCTAAAAAAAGGCCTGATTTTCTAGGGTTTCTTCACCTTGGCTTAGGGGCATTTTTTTCAGCGACTCAAAGGGGTCAGGGAGGCGATTTCCAGGCCCTTGGAATTTTGGAAATGGGGGATTTATGAGGGAGATCTTCTATTCTATCATTTTATTGCTTTTGAACTTGTTTTAGTTGATTAAATGGATGTTTGTATGGATATTATCTTTGCATTTGATGTCTCATTTGTAATGGTAGCTTAAGCACCATATCTAGGGTTGTATGATTGCTATGATTTGAGACTTATATTATCTTTGGATTTGCTTTGCTTATTTGTATATGGATGTGCCTTTGAATCTAGTCTTTGTATTACTCAATTGTTGAGAGAGATTGAGCTCCTTTAACTCCATGCACTATGAGAGATCTAGGTATGAGAGTAGACTAGAGGATTAGGGAGGACTGAGTGACACCGATTTGACATATTGCTGAGAGATCAGGGTAGGCAGCTCCTCGGTAGTGGTAGGGTGTTGTCCTGTAATGTATCGAATGCACCATAGAGATATGAGCCTAGATGCATGAGCCTTAGAGATAAGGTCTTGTAAGCTGCACCCGGAGTGCACGGAAGCACATACCCTATCACATATACACCCACATCTATGTACAAGTTAGCTTAGCATTCTCAAGAGAAAACCATCACAATTCTAGCAACCCATACAACCCTAGGTCATCCAATTAGAGAGTTCAACCCCCTCAACCTTCTGTTTATCTACCACTCCAATCTTTAGATTAGTTTAGTTTAGCAACCTCTTCCTCTTATTGATCGACTGACTTTACCAAGCAACTTAGTAGGTTGGTGTCCACCTAAACTTAGTAAGCCTTCCCTGCGGATTCGACCCGGTACTTACCGGAATTTATTACTTGTGACCACGTATGCTTGCGTATGGAGGCTTGAGTGTTCGCACTCGAGTTTCTGGGCAAACACACACCAGCTGGGCCGGGAGTGCACCTAGCCCATAAGTTGTGTAATTTAAACCTAATAATAATCATAATAATCAAACTACTATTCATAAGAAATAACTGTTTAATCTTATACAGAGTTTACAAATTTGGGGAAAAGTTCTAGAAGTCTAAATATCAAGTGTAAACAAGCACTATCCATATCTGCTATGTTAGAGCCATCTACTGGATTACTCACGCTCACTTACCTGCGCAAATAGTTCACTTGAGTGAAAATCACTAATATCCAAAAATAAATATATATAATGAAAGATTTACGAATCCCTGAAATAATGCTAATCATATGCATTATCTTCTCATTAGATTAACATGCCAAGCATTCTAGAAAGCCCGAATAAAGCATATATGCAATTTCAATCATCATAAGCATATCACAATCACATAAATATGTATGCTGAGGCCTCATATCATACAAGTGTGCACCCCTAGTTAAAATGTCTTCGGAAGGACTCCAACTCCCATCAGGAAGAACAGTATGCCTCTACATGATCCTGATAACCGGAATCTACATAAGTCCGGTACTTGTGAACTAGAGGTATGTCTCTACATGTGTACGTCAAGTATCAATCTCGTATCCAATACGGACCCTCACAAGAGACAGAAAGAGGGTTTTTATGAAAAGAACGACTTTCGCAAACATTTTCAGTTTTAAGAAAACGATTGAAAACAAAAACCCCTTCCTTGGCCCGGTCTACAACAACAACAACAACAACAACAACAACTAAGCCTTAATCCCATCCTAGATGGGGTCGGCTATATGGATTCCCTGTCTTCATGTCGCTCTCAAATATGAAATAAAAATAAAATAAAATAAAATGAAATAAACTGAAATAAAATTAAAAATAAAAATACATAAATAAATAATAATAACAACAAATAATTCTATGAGATTGGGATGTTAGAAGCAGAACAGTATCCCTACAAACAAAGCTAAGCTAATGAAGGAAAACCTTTTAGCCGACTTATCGGTAATCCTATACTAGGCGGGGTCGGCTATATGAATTTTTTGTCTCCATGTCGCCTCACAAAAGCAAGATCCGGCTCAATATCTAACATATGTAGGTCCTTAGACACTACCTCTCTCCACGTAATTCTAGGCCTACCTCTACCCCTCTTCTTACCTTCTACAACTAAACTATCACATTTTCGAACTAGAGCACCTGGGGGTCTCCGGCGTACTTGTCTAAACCATCTTAAACGCCTTTCTTGTATTTTATCTTCAATTGGTGCAACATGCACCATCTGTCGGATGTGTTCATTTCTAATCTTGTCCAATCTTGTATGACCACTCATCCATCTTAACATCCTCATTTCGGCCACATTCATCTTATGCATATGTTGAACTTTAGTTGCCCAACACTCGCTCCCATATATCATGGCCGGTCTAACTGTCGTCCTATAAAATTTTCCCTTTATTTTGTTAGGCATCTTTTTATCACATAACACCCCCGTGGCACTTCTCCATTTCAACCATCCAGCTTTGATTCTATGGGTTACATCTTCATCTATCATCCCATCATACTGAAAAATGGAACCTAAATACCTAAAATGGTTAACCTTAGGCACTACCACCCCCCTAGTTTCATGTCTCCTTCATCTCTCCTACTTAGACTAAAATTACAGTGCATATATTCTGTTTTACTTCTACTTAACCTAAAGCCTTTACTTTCTAAAGTGTTTCTCCATAATTCTAGCTTTTGATTTACACCATCTCTAGTCTCATCCACTAGGACAACATCATCTGCAAACAACATACACCATAGGATGTCATCTTGGATACAACTAGTTAATTCATCCATTACTAGGGTAAATAATTAAGTATGAGCTTAAGGCCGATCCCTGATGTAGACCCACTGTTATAAGAAACTCCTCCGTATCCTTGGCGGTCTCATCTACTAAAATATAAGGCTCTATCCGAGTCCCATCTTTGGGTCCCCCATACATTAACTAACTAAGGTGCAGCTTATGATATATGTAATAATCTTTAACCACCCCTTAGGGTTTCCTTAATCATAACTCATGCTCTTTAAAGTTAAATCAATCAACAAGCATAAAAATACTATGCAAGTATAATGATAAATCCATCGGCAAATCACAAACCGAGATAAAACTCATATGAACAATCCGACGATAAAACCCGATCATGTAACATCTAAATATAGTGTAGTCACTCACCTGTTGTCCTTATCAAGTTCCTAGGTCTGGCTTGGTCCTGTTGAAGCTCCCGCGGGACCTTTACCTTTTTCCTAGAATTAATAACAGTAACTAAGTAAATACGAAGTTCGTATTTTCCATAACTTAGTTCTATTGCTTTAGAATGCGGAGATTTAAGAATACCAAAAATCGTATTCTTTCTAAACTCTAACTTAAACTCGTTAATTTCTCTAAGCATGAGTTTTACTTAGCATCTAATACCTGTTTCTAAAACTCATAAATACTATGATCACCTTTCATAGCTTTAGTTCTATCGCTAAGAATACGATAAAATAAATATGAAAGTTTAGGAATACGGAATCTGTATTCATATCTTATACTCTAATTAGACTCGTTAGAGTATGATGATTTCCATCAAGTTAACTCAAGTATGATTTCTCTTAATTAAATTGAAATTCGTATTTCTAAAACATGGAAATACGGAATTGTTCAATTAAAGGATTTAGCTCTAATCATCCTAAGCTCAATTTTAAAGTTCATAACATGCTCTCTAAAAGTAATTAATTGTTAAGCATGATCATGGGGATTAAATCAAGCATTAATTCTAAAATTTCCTACGAAAATTCGGCAACACCTCCTCTATTTGGAGGGCCCCGAAATTAATACAAACATGCTCCAAAACATAGCATTTTAATCTACAATAATAATCACATGCTTCTACACAAAATTAGCTGTCTCTAATTAACATTTTGCTTTTCATTTCAAGTGGAATTAACTCCATGGAAATAGAATCTTCTATATCGCTCATTTAACATGGTTCCTCACTATTAGTTCTACAAATATTTGCATTGTCATTTAACTAGTGATGACCTTTGTTAGATAAAGCTTATTCTTGAACAAAGTTAACACAATTAAATGGAACCATTCCTTAAAGACTTATTCATTTTGGCAATTTATCAAACAACACATGGGCATGTTCATTTCTAAAACAACAACGTAGCATCCATGAATCTTTGAGCTTTTAATTATACAATATGAACTCATGACAAGTTAAGAATCTTCCATGCATTCATTAACCATCACTAATTCATAATTTGTTTAACAACCAACATATGAACTAAAACAAGATTGTAGTTGTTCGGCTTTCAATACAACCTCATTAGGATTAATCCATTTAAACAAGGAGGTTTAGAACCTACAACTATTGATCATCAATCTACAACTCTTGGTTATACTCTACAATTCTAATTGAATGCCACATAACTTGTAAAACTCTAAAACTCAACCCTTATATGCTCATTTCTTTATGAAGGCATTTTTCCAAATACTTGGTGTGCATTTACAACTTACAAGCATTTCTAAAATCCACTCTATCACAACCATACAAATCCTTGAAATTACGTTCAAATGTACTTGATGTAATCACACACATGTTCCATGCCATTAAAGCCTTAAAACCTTAGTTTTAAAACAAACAAGTTCTTAGAGACATATCTACAAACATATGATAGGCATGCTAAGTTTTCAAAACAACATCATATCACTTCAATTACTAAACTTCAGAATTTTACAAACATTTGATAACTCAAAGCTAACACCGATCCTTCATACAAAATCGGTGAATCATACTTAGTTGAATTCCATTGAAGCATCATCCAAACATGATTTGAAACTCTAACTTAATCCCCCTCTTAATTTGATAGATTAATCTAACCATAGGTCCACCGTTGTTCACCGGAGGAAAAGGAGGGCTGCAGGCCGAAGCTTCATTTGGAGGGTATGCAGCCGGCCAGAGGGCTAGGCGCCGGAGCGAGCTGGCAGGGAGGAAGCTCAGGGCGGAGCTAGAGTCGCGCGTGCAGGCGGCCGGTGGCCGACGGGCGTTAAGGCCCGGGCCTGGCGGAGCACTCCGAGTGAAGGCGGCCAGCGGCGTGTCGGTTGCGTACCAGCCTGGCGGCCGGGTCCGGCCCAGTGGAGAGCACTGGCGGGGGCTCACGTCGGTGGGCGTGGGTGTGGGTAGAGAGGAGTCGGGAAAGAGAGGAAAAGGGAGAGATCTCTCTCTTACTTAAATTTTGATTTCCAATTGAAGCCCTAACTTCCTCTCATATGATAATATAATTTAATTCATTATATTTTTAATAATTAAATCTAATAAATCAACTTATCTTTCCAAATCTAATAATTTCATTTATCTTCTAACTTTTTGTCACACTTGGCTAAATAATTTACCAAGCTTTTTATTTCATTCAATTGACCACTATTTGTCACACTTTATTCATTTATTTATTTTCCATACCAACAATAGTCACACTAGGGCTAAGTTTGGTCACCATTTAATTGGTTAGGTTGGGCCCAAATCAAAAATTTTGGTCCATTCCCATTCCATTTTATTTACCTTATTCATAAACTCTTGTTTATGAACTAATAACCCCCGATTTATTTTTCAAAAAGTTAAAAGTAATTACTAGAAAAACTGGGGCGTTACAGGGTGAGTCAGCGGCTTCTGGAATCTGGTACTTAAGAAGCGTTGTGTTGTATTTCCCGACATATGATCTCTATGTACTCCTCCATTTGAGGTGGCAGTGGCACCAGTCTGAGCAGGGGGTATCCTTCTCGCAGCCACTATCTTGCTTCTTCGATCGTGAGGTTCTCATTAGCTATCATCTCTTGTAAATCTAAGAATAGGTTATATAGCGCCCGACCCTTCAATTAGTTCTCGTACCACTAGTTTGTGGACTGACCATTTCTTGCATTTACGATCATATTGGTCATCGTTAGATCCCTCTGTTTGAGGACACCTTTCTAGAAGTAGGATGTTCTTCTCAGGGGGTATAGTAACAGTTTGATGGGCCCATTTTGGAAATAGTTTCATATGATGAGTTGTTGGCATATACCCACTTCCCCTTGTAGTAATCGCCCCCACTATTTCCCGATAAGTGCCTCATTGAAGCATCTTAGGTTAAGAATTCCCAGCCCCTTTCTCTTTTGGTCAGCATAGCCTTTTCTAGTTAACTGGTCGATATGCATTCGGGGATTCGTCCGCCCCTCTCCACATGAAGTCTCTTTTGGACCCTTCGATCTTTTAGATCACCTATGCACTCTTGTAGTCTGTAAATAGACATCCAATAGATTGGGATGGTAGTAAGCATGAATTGAGAAGGGTAATTCTGCCTCCAGTTGAGAGTAGTCTCCTCTTCCAGTCGTTAAGTTTTCCTTTGATTTTGTATATTATTCTCCTTGATCGGGGACGGGAACCAAAGGCTGAGGGGGCTAGTGGGGTCTTACCACCCCTCCCTAAGCACTCAGCCGATTCAGTGAAGAAGGGAGAGGCAGAAGGACCTGAGAGAACTTGAGAGCGTGGTGCTCGCAAGCTCGCTAGAGGTAACCGAAGAGAATAGACTGGCGCTGGATGAAATCACTATAAGGCGGGCCATGGTTTTATTCAAAGAGACCAAGCATGTCTTAGTAGCAAATATGTCGTCAATTGGGAACATATAAGTGAAAGTTCATTTTTTATTTTTGTGTGTGTTTTTCTATTTTTTCCATTATTTGTTTGGATTTTCAGTGGTTAAAAAGATTGGCCTTTTTATATTTTTTTTCCATTTGTAGATAGAGGAGACTGAGAAGTTATGGTTGGCTTTTCTTATGTATTGTGTTTTGAGATTGAGTAAGAACGATAAAGAGAAAAAGAAAGGATCGGGGGCTTCATTATGCCACATCCTGAGGGCTACCAAGATGAAGTAAAGTTTTATTTTCTTAGTTTTTGCAATTGGCTCTAAATTTTTCTATTTGTGTATCATAGTGTTATTGATTTTCTCAAGGAGATGCCTCAGTTTCCTCTGAAGGCAGGGCATGTTTTAAATGTGTTGTATGGGTATGATTGGGAGAAAAGGTTTTGAGGTAAAATTTAAAGGAAGCAATTTTCCTTTTAAGTTTGTCGTTCTGATAGGAGATGTTTTTCCTAATTGCCAAATTGTGCTTCCTTTCTTGAATGTTTAGCGGAAGGAAATGCAAGCCAATGTTGCCAATTTATGTCATTTAAGCAGGTAATACTCCACTTGCACCTTTTCTATGCATCTATCCATGTAGGAGCTATTGGTGTGTATAGTCCCTTTATGTGATAACAAACATTGTCTTGTTATTGCTTCACAAGATGCCACACTGGTCTTGTTTGTAAAGAATATGTTGAATTTGTTTTGAATAAGGGATTTAATGTTGTATTATTGTCTAAAACATGCCAGCTGATAAGTGTTCATTTGAGCATAATTCTATACTATATTTTTGTGGACTTGGCATGAGATTTTAAGGATTTGTTGCCCACTGGTACTCAAGATTTGCTTATTTTTATCAGCAGACCAAAATAAGAGGACCCCAGAGGAAAGAAAGCATTTTAGTAGAAGCCGGGACCCCGAAGCAGTTAGAAGGACTCATACGGGCTAGTATACGGGATGACATACGGCCGTATACTAGACCCCGGGGAACATACGGTCCGTAATACGCCCGCACAACAAGCAAGGCGAGAAGTAGCCGTATACGGGCATATATCTGACCCATATCACGGGCCCGTATAGAGGTGGTCGGTCAGATACGGGTGACATACGCCCGTATATGGGCCCGTACATCATTAAAATTGGGCGATCTGCAGGCCTGACCGAGGGGTAACTCAGTAAATTGCACCCTCTAAACCCCATGAGTATAAAAGGCGAATGTGAGAAGGGTTTAGGGGGCTTAAGCTACTAGAGGCAAGGGAGAGACCTTGGAGAGGGCTTGGAGGTTGATCTTCTTCAAGGCATAGGAGCGGAAGAGGGAAGATCGAAGAAGGAGAAGCGAGAAGCTATCAGCGGTGATTGCGCAAATCTCATTTATCATGTATTTCTTGCTTTCTTGTATCTTCATTGTGGATTGTTGCCCCTTTCATGGAGGGCTAATTTTGTAGATGCTTGGGTAGTTGGTGAACCCTTGGATATGTGCTAATCAATGTTTTCTCTCTACTTTAATTACTTGATTTCATTGTTGAGTCTATTGGATGTTTTAATGTAAGTTGATCCTCTACGCTATGCGAGACCCGGAGGGATCTTCGTGAATCCATCACGGGGAAGAAGCGAACGCCTCCCCGTGTGTAGACCATCTCAATAGAAAGGATTGCGAGTACAGGAACCCGGTACTTAGGAGAGCGACCCCTTTAGATGTATTATTCCGTAATCCTTCCAAGACATAGGTTCGAGAACATCATCGGTAAGGGCACTAGGATTAGTAGCTCACCTGGGATTAGAGAGTGGCGAAAGCACGATAGGAACCCTTGGCCAATGTAACAATCAAGTAATTAGAGTAGAGAAGGGCATTTATATATTTGAAGTCCAAGGGGATCCAATTACCCCGCATCCCCTTTCATGATCATTTAACTCCTTAAGCATTCAATTCCCCAAGTTTAAGTTTCCTTGAATCAATTTAGAACTAGCTTGACTACTCATCGTCTCGGATTGACTAGATAGTAGACAATTGGTAAATACTAGTACTTCTTTCTCCCTGTGGATCGACAACCCGACTTCTATGTCCACTCTTATTACTTGATACGACCCGTCCACTTGCGGTTTTAGCGCATCAAGTTTTTGGCGCCGTTGCCGGGGAGAATTAGAATACTAGGAAAACTAGGCGTTTACTACTTTAGTCGTTTTATTTGTTGCTCTTTTATCTCTTTTATTTCTTTTCTTGGTTTTGTTTCGTTTGTCGTTTCGCTTGAATGTGAAATACTAATCCTCATACCTTGACTGTATTGCGAGGGGGGGCCACATGGTTATGTCTAGGAGCGAACTGCTGGACAAGCTGGAGGCACTGGATAGATGGATCGAAGAGAAACTAACCAATCAATCCAAAAATTTATCGGGGGAACGGTTGATGGAAACCACCCCAATTGAAGCAGTATGTGCCTTGTGGGAATCAGAGGTTAGCCCAACGTCAAGAGAGATAACGCAAGAATGGACATACGACGAAGGCACACCGTGTGATGACGACTTGTTAACGAAGTCTTTAAATGAACAGAATGAATTCCTTTGGCACTTCAGGAAACCCCCTTTGGAAGAGGATGCACTTCACGATCGAGCAGCCATGAACATCGACCTTGTTCAGGATGAAGACCACAACAACACATCTTCAGATTCAGAAGAAGAGTCCACAGTCGAATCGGAAAGAACCGATGAAAATTTGAAGAAGCTGAAACCATCAGTGGTTGAACCGCCGCAGTTAGAGTTGAAAGAGTTGCCGAGTAATCTCGAATACGCCTTCTTAGCCGAAGACTCAAAACTTCCGGTCATCATTGCGTCTGATTTGTCGAGCTCACAGAAAGAGAAGCTACTTCAAGTCCTCAAGAGACACAAGAAGGCCATAGCATGGAAAATATCCGACATCAAGGGGATCAGCCCATCTTTCTGCACACACAAGATCCTTATGGAAGACAACTACCGACCCTCTATCCAACCTCAAAGAAGGCTAAACCCAAACATGCAGGAGGTAGTGAAGTCAGAAGTACTCAAGCTCTTGGATGCCGGAGTAATTTACCCCATCTCCGACAGCGCATGGGTGAGCCCCGTTCAGGTGGTACCGAAGAAAGGAGGGATGACAGTAGTCGCGAATGAAAAGGATGAATTAATCCCCACAAGAACGGTCACCGGTTGGAGGGTGTGTATTGATTATAGAAAGTTGAACGATGCCACGCGGAAGGATCATTTTCCCCTACCGTTTATTGATCAGATGTTGGAGAGATTAGCCGGGCATTCTTATTATTGCTTCCTAGATGGCTTTTCTGGGTATTTCCAAATTCCCATTGCTCCCGAGGACCAGGAGAAGACCACATTTACTTGTCCATATGGTACTTTTGCTTACCGCCGTATGCCATTCGGGTTGTGCAATGCACTGTACCACTTTTCAACGATGCATGCTAGCAATCTTCGAAGACTTCGTGGAGAACATCATGGAGATATTCATGGACGACTTTTCAGTCTTTGGGGATTCATTTGATATATGCCTTGCAAACTTAGAAAAGGTGCTAAGCGGTATGAGGAAACCAACTTGGTACTAAGTTGGGAGAAATGCCATTTCATGGTCCAAGAAGGAATTGTCTTGGGTTACAAGATCTCAAGCAAGGGAATCGAAGTGGACAAAGCCAAGGTGGACACCATTGAAAAGTTGCCTCCTCCGACTTGATTGAAAGTACATTAGAAGTTTCTTGGGGCACGCTGGTTTCTATAGGAGGTTTATAAAAGACTTCTCCAAAATAGCCAAGCCGTTGACCAAATTGCTGGAAAAGGATACTCCTTTTGAGTTTGACGACGGGTGCCGGGCGGCTTTCACCACATTGAAGGAGAAGCTGGTACAAGCTCCGATCATTATCACCCCAGATTGGAGCCTCCCATTCGAGCTTATGAGTGATTCAAATGATCATGCGGTTGAGTGCGGTTAAAGGGCAACTTGAAGGAACAAGCACTTCCAACCAATTTACTATGCTAGCAAAACTTTAACAGATGCTCAAGCGAACTACACAACCACGGAGAAAGAGCTTCTTGCTATAGTGTTCGCGTTTGATAAGTTCCGACCTTATTTGGTTCTCTCCAAGGAGTTTGATTTGGAAATAAAAGACAAACGGGGCGCCGAGAACCTAGCCGCCGATCACTTATCCCGATTGGAAAACCCGAATAGAGATTTGTTGAAGGAAAGGGATATCAAGGAAGAGTTCCCAGAAGAATACTTGTACAATATTCAAGTGTCACAAGGACAAACCCCGGTGATGAGTGCAGAGAAGGAGACACCCTGGTTCGCTGACATTGCAAATTATCTGGTGGTTGGATCCCTTCCCAAGTATTATAACTACTCACAGAAAAAGAAGTTTTTCGCGGACTTGAAATACTATACATGGGATGACCCTTACTTGTTTCGTGTGTGTGCCGATCAAGTCATAAGAAGGTGTGTCTCGAGGGAAGAAGGACTGAGCATCCTGGAACATTGTCATGCAGGACCTGCGGGTGGGCACTACAACGCAAACAAAACAGCACGGAAGATCCTCGATACGGGGTTTTACTGGCCAACCTTATTCCATGATGCACAAGGATATGTTCAATCGTGTGATAAGTGTCAAAGATTCGGCAACATATCGAGGCGGGATGAGATGCCCCAGAACTCAATTCAGGTGTGCGAAGTATTCGATGTGTGGGGAATTGACTTCATGGGCCATTTCCCAACTTCACGCGGAAACAGATTCATTTTGGTGGCGGTGGATTACGTGTCGAAATGGGTAGAAGCACAGGCCCTACCATCCAGCGATGCGAGGGGGGTCGTTGGATTCCTTAAGAAATTATTTTCCCGTTTTGGCACTCCACAAGCCATTATTAGTGACCGCGGAACACACTTTTGCAATGCTCAATTCGCCAAAATCCTAAAGCGATACAACGTCATCCACCACACTTCCACACCATATCATCCTCAAACAAGTGGGCAGGTTGAGGTGTCCAACAGACAATTGAAAAGAATTCTTGAAAAGACAGTGGCGCAGAGTCGAAAAAGATCAAGGCATTAAACTAGATGACGCCCTCTGGGCCTATCGCACTGCATATAAAGCACCAATTGGGAGTACCCCCTACAGACTTGTCTATGGCAAGGCATGTCATCTACCGGTCGAAACTTGAGCACAAAGCCTACTGGGCAACCAAATTCTTGAATTTTGACACCTCACTGGTGGGAGCTGAGCGGAAGTTCCAGTTAGATGAGCTTGAAGAGTCAAGACTATTTGCATATGAAAGTTCAAGATTATACAAGGAACAGGTCAAGAAGCGCCATGACCAAGCACTTAAGCACGATAAGCAATTCAAGGAAGGGGATCAAGTATTACTTTTCAATTCAAGACTCAAATTGTTCCCCGGGAAACTGCGATCCCGATGGTCCGGGCCCTTCACCGTTACCAAAGTCCACACCCATGGGGCTGTCGAGATTTATCACCATGCTCGGGGCACATTCAAGGTAAACGGTCAACGGCTCAAGCTATACCATTATCGATGCTTTAAAGGAGGAGCCAATGAGAATTACAAGGTATTTGAACCCCCGTAAGGTAATATCCAGGTACGTCAAGCTAGTGACGTTAAACAAGCGCTTCTTGGGAGGCAACCCAAGCTCTTGAAATGTTTCTTCATTTGTTTTAATACAATCTTTTATTTTTCTTCAGTAGCTAGATCTTATGGTTGAAATAAATGATTGAGATGTATGATGTCCATCTCCATTTTATGTTGTGTCATCATGCTGGTTGTTAGTCCATTGATAGTCCCAGACTATGTGCTTATTGTTAGGGAAAGCGAGGAGGACTTGGGTGGTGTCCTGGATTGGCTGCATAAGCCAAACCCAGGCCCACACGGGCTCACATACGGCCTACCATACGGCCGTATGGAGCTCCCAGGGGGGTATACGGGAAGTCACACGGCCTGTATGCTTGGCCGTATGACACCCCCTGGGCCGTATACGGGCTGATATACGGCCCGTATACGGGCCCGTATACAGCCGGGGTTGGGCGTTTTAAAAAGGGGCACATTCACCCCTTTCCTCTTTATCATCTCCTAGCCGCCCCATCCCGGGCCAAAAGGCCAATTCGGTGACTTCTCCTCGCCAAGACATCCTTTCTCTCTAGTTTTGGGCTTCATTCTCCCCTAGGTATGCACTTTAACGCATTGATTCATCGATGTTTTTCATTTTCACCGTTTTAGAAAACCTAGGGATTCAATGAAATTGATTTGAATGAATTTGTTGCTCTTCTTGTCAAATTTATGCTTGAATGTATTGATCTAAGGCATGTGGAGATGTTTGGAAAGAGATTAGGGTGAAAATGTATGTAAATGTGGGGATTATCCACCATGGGGGCCGGCGCTGTCGCGCCCCGATGCATACGGGCCGTATAGCAGCCCGTATGGCCCCCAGGTACCCCCATACGGGCTAGCATACGGCCCGTATGGAAGACAGTATAGGGTCTATTGAGGGCCATAGTGAGCATTATATTTTAAAATTGTTATAAACCCTTGCCAGCACTAACATCCTTTTCGACTTCCCCTTGCAGACATGCCGAAAAAAGTGGTCGCTTCCAAGAAAAGGAGGACCGGCGAGGGATCCTCCTCCAGACCTCAGTTCGAGGAGGACCGCTTCTTCCACCGCTATCAAAGGCTAGCCGCCAAGCCCTTTGGGTGGACGCGGTATATCGATTGGGGCGTCACCACTGAGCTGGGGATCCATGACCGAGTACAGAGCATGTTCGGGGTTGGTGGATGGGACAAGATATTCTCCATCAACCACGAGACATTTCGAGAAGCGACACTGGAGGTCCTTAGCACATTCGAGGCCGACCGGAGTCCGGTGCAAGAGCGAGCACTCACAGCGATTTCTTTTCAGCTTTTTGGGGAGAAGAGGACCATGAGCTACACCCGCTTCGCCTTATACATGGGCTTCTACGACCGGGAGGCCCTCCACACCCGGGAGTACCGCGAGCTCCTCACCTCTTTCCCCGAGCACATTATCACCCCCGCATGTTACTGGATTCAGCTTGGGGGGAACCACGGGAACCACAAGGCGAGCCTTATGTCCACCCACCCACCGATTCGTCCACGCCTGCCACCGCTCCATCGCAGGGCGAGATGATAGCACTGGAGTGGTCACGGTCACCGACCTCTTCATTTTATACAGCATTTTCGAGCGGGTGCCTATCCACCTTGGATACGTCCTCGCCGACTATTTGGTGCACCAGGGGACCCACACCCGGCTGCGGACGATCACGGTAGGGCCCTACATCACTCGCCTCATCATTGGCATGGGCCTTGAGGAGAGGACGGAGGACATGGAGCGACTTCAGCTTATGGTGGCTCTGGGGATGAGCACATTATGCCAGATGGGGCTTGTCCGACACGCAGGGGGCCGATATAGACTGGTGGGCCAGAGCGTCGACAGCTCTGGCGATGAGGAGGAGTCCGACGATGAGGACTCAGACAGCCCACCCCCTGCCGGTGAGCTTCCACCTTCTGCGAACCGGAGCCGAGTTGCCCGCCTGGAGGAGCAGATAGCGGACATCCAGGCCACCCAGGACACGATTCTCACGGAGCAGCGCCGCTTGGGAGACCGGGCCATGAGTCAGCCCACCTTTATCCGTGGGCACCCTACTTTACACTCCCTCCAAAGACCAGCACTACCAAATGTGATGACCCCACTTCCTGAGGACTTGGACGCATTTCTTTCATTCTTGTTGTTGAGACTTGTTTTACTTTGCATTCTCTTTTTATATGCTGTGTTTTGTGGACTTATTAACTCATTTGCGCACCATGTTTAGTTAGCAAGGGCATCACCCTGCTACACTCATTCTCCTTTTATAGACTCCATTGCTCTCCTCTCATGTTTTATTGAGCTATAATGATCTTCTCTTTGCTTTGCAGAAATGAAAGCTGAAACAACAACCTGGTAGTGGCCATGTATCGAATTTGTAGACAACCATTGGCACACCAACATAATCGGGAAGTTTCAGCCACCTTTCTCCATGCAATATTTCATCTTTGGTATTATTGCGTACATTGAGGACAATGTACAATTTTAAGTGTGGAGATAGGTCGCTACCTATTGAATTGTAGATTTATTGCAAATTCTTAAGTGTGGAGATAGGTAGCTCATAGATGAGAACTCAATGCAAATTTTCATGATAGTACATATGACATGATTTTATTCCTAGAACACCATCATAGAACTCAAAATATTTTCAATTCTCCTATGACATATCATGGAAATCTAGAGAAAATCTTTGTGAAATTCAAAATCTCTAGTAACAATAGATAACCCATTGCCATATTTTGTTGACTTTAATTGCTAAGCATTACTCTCAATGGCTCCAAGAGACTTCGTGGCACTAGTTAAGCTTCTAACCCTTCATAATTTAGCCTAGTGGACAAGTAAGAGAAGAATAAAATAGCATGTACATAATAGTTTAGTTATTAAAGCAATAAAGACATGTTCCGCTACTTAGTGAGATGAAGTAGTTTGGGGTCCCGGCCCTTAATCAGGGTGTTCCTCAACTCGAAAAGTCACTTCTAAGTATGAACATATCTAGGTAGAGTTGTAACCCTCTAAGTACCTGGGTGTTCTGGTGCCTAAACAGCATGTGCATCCTAAAGAAAAGAGGACCTACACTCTACACTGATCTTTAGCATGGGAAAGTCGGATCCATTAGAGATGCCCTACCCAAATAAATAATAAAAAAATGTGTATATAAAATTTAAAGCTTCTCGAACTTGTCCACCATTTGCTCAATATATAGAGGGTTGGTTGTCATGAAACTTAGGGCCTCAAGGATCTTCTAGAGTCCATTGAGGGTATGCTTATCTTGCTAAGACTTTAGAACATGGCATGTGGAGTGAAGATGTTCATCTAGAGCCGCAATGAAACAAGACACAAGATCAGTCTAGGTCCCGGTGTGGAAATAGGAGAATGCTAACTTTTGATGGTGAACTTGGAATGAAATTCATGTATGACTTACATAGCCAAGAAAATGAACACTTATACCTTTGTTTGTTGTTTGAATTTTCTTTGCTTGGGGACAAGCAAACCTCTAAGTGTGGAGATATTTGATAAGTGTTCATTTGAGCATAATTCTATACTATATTTTTGTGGACTTGGCATGAGATTTTAAGGATTTGTTGCCCACTGGTACTCAAGATTTGCTTATTTTATCAGCAAGCCAAAATAAGAGGACCCCGGAGGAAAGAAAGCATTTTAGTAGAAGCCGGGACCCCGAAGCAGTTAGAAGGACTCATACGGGCTAGTATACGGGATGACATACGGCCGTATACTAGACCCCGGGGAACATACGGTCCAGAATACGGCCCGCACAACAAGCAAGCTGAGAAGTAGCCCGTATACGGGCATATATACGGCCCGTATACAGGCCCGTATGGAGAGGGCTTGGAGGTTGATCTTCTTCAAGGCATAGGAGCAGGAAGAGGGAAGATCGAAGAAGGAGAAACGAGAAGCTATCAACGGTGATTGCGTAAATCTCATTTATCATGTATTTCTTGCTTTCTTGTATCTTCATTGTGGATTGTTGCCCCCCTTTCATGGAGGGCTAATTTTGTAGATGCTTGGGTAGTTGGTGAACCCTTGGATATGTAAGCAATCAATGTTTTCTCTCTACTTTAATTACTTGATTTCATTGTTGAGTCTATTGGATGTTTTAATGTAAGTTGATCCCTCTACGCTATGAGACCCGAGGGATCTTCGTAGTCCATACGGGGAAGAAGCGAACGCCTCCCGTGTGTAGACCATCTCCAATAGAAAGGATTAAGTACACCGGAACCCGTACTTAGGAGAGCGACCCCTTTAGATGTATTATTCCCGTAATCCTTCCAAGACATAGGTTCGAGAACATCATGGTAAGGGCACTAGGATTAGTAGCTCACCTCGGATTAGAGAGTGAGCGAAAGCACGATAGGAACCCTTGGCCAATGTAACAATCAAGTAATTAGAGTAGAGAAGGGCATTTATATATTTGAAGTCCAAGGGGGATCCAATTACCGGGCATCCCCTTTTCATGATCATTTAACTCCCAGAAGCATTCAATTCCCCAAGTTTAAGTTTCCTTGAATCAATTTAGAACTAGCTTGACTACTCATCGTCTCGGATTGACTAGATAGTAGACAATTGGTAAATACTAGTACTTCTTTCTCCCTGTGGATCGACAACCCGACTTCTATGTCCACTCTTATTACTTGATACGACCCGTCCACTTGCGGTTTTAGCGCATCACCAGCACATATTTTATCTGATCTTGCATTTTTTGCCTGTATCTCAATTCTATAAAATCTATTTTTATAAGTTCATTTGACCTTCAAAATGCATATAAGATTTTTAATCTTTCTAGTGTTTGGCTCTATTGCTTGTTTTTTGTTTTCATCATTTTAGTTTGTATTGTTCAAAGATTTTTAAAAACACCAATTCACTATCAACTTTCTTATGCGGCGGAAGTTTGATGCAATGACCTCACTATCAAAGATGATAACTAGTCCACTAGTTTTTCTCCTACATCTCCTACAAATGGTAATTGTATTAATAACTCGAAAGCAGTCAATAACTAGTCCACTTAGTTTGTTGCATGAAATTATACTATCACACTATTTTATATTGAAAACAATTTTTATGTTGCATATATATATATATATATATATATATATAGTTGTGTTATCTCTTGTGGTAGGTAGGATCCGGGTCGGCCACGCCCGCTTGAATTTTGGCCCTTAGAGCATATTTGAAAGATTTTCAACCGTACGGATAGGAAGATCATCGAAAAATAAGCTAGCCTGTCAATTTTCATATAATTTGGTGACCGTTTGGTCCTCCCACTTAATGGTTGAAATTCTGAACCGTTAAAATTTCCCTAAAATAAGAACCGTTAAGTGGGAGGACCAAACGGTCACCAAATTATATGAAAATTAACAGGCTAGCTTATTTTTCGATGATCTTCCCATCCGTATGATTGGAAATCCTTCAAACATGCTCCAAGTGCCAAAATGGGCGCTTGGCCGATTCAAGACAAATGATCCGGGCTACCGACCGCACCTTAGCACCGCCGTATATATATATATATATATATTCGTCTTGTCGTACCCCCACCCCCACCCCCACCCCCACCCTCCTCCTCCTCCTCCTCCTTCTAGTGAGTTATGGTTCCTCTTTTGGTTTAGCTCTTGATATGGGCATACCAAGGTAGTTGATTGGTAGTATTGCCCAATTACAGTTCATGAACTGGGTGATCAGCTGGAGGTCATAGTCCTTTGCTCATATTAGGATGATGGCACTCTTAGTATAGTTGACCTTGAGGCTTCAGAGACACGTACTTGTATAGGTAGAAAATAAGTTTTAAGATGTTAAACATTGTTGTGCCGCATGCCGGTGAATTCTAACATACTGTGTACACTGTTCACACGGTATGAGACCGTATAGGTTCTAGGTTGGTCCTCGGGTAGTGTTTTATGGGTTCTAATGTTTGTGTTTTAGGTTCCGCGTGAACAATAGCGCCGCCATTTTGCTACAGTTCCATCAGACATAAAAACAAAAGTTTTGAACCCTAAACAAAAGTATTGAACCCAACGGTCTCATACAGTGGATATAAAACCCATGGTACTGTAACACGCACCGCCCCCATGCCCTCTAAAATTTAGAGTGGAACTTTTCGGGTAAATTTTTTGATAGGGCAAGAAACTATATACTTATTTCATTTTGGGGTCCAAAATTTAATTTGAAGCAAAATAGTCACCCAACTTCAATTTTATTTCACAGGGCAGTCACCCAGTGGATTCCGATTGGAATTAGTTGGCGTGGTCATCAGATTATACACGTGGATTATCCATGTCAGCCCTAAATATTAAAATAATTAATTTAAAATACTTATTTTTAAATAAGTATTTTAAATTAATTATTTTAATTACAATCAGATAACATCATTAAATTAATTAACTAAACTCGAACCCTAAACCCCCCATCTCCCACGGCCAACCCCGCGCTGCCGATCCTTGCACCGATTGCCATCTCCCTCTCCCACTCCGGCCATCCCCGCACCGCCGATCGCGCCGCCATCAATAAATGGTCCAAGATCCCCGACTGGGCACCATTCCCAACCCTCCTCTTCTTCTGGCCTGATGATGATTCTCCACTGCAAGCAATCATGGCGAATGGGAATATCATGATCCTTTTCAATCTTCAAAGGGTTAAGAGGGCCGACGAAGAAGATGTTGGGGCTATGGTTAGAGAGCTGGTTGATAAACATGGCTTTGATGGCGATGCAAGTGTTGAAGAGGCGGCCGGAGGAGGAGAGGAGTTGCAGCTTGTGTTGGCGGTAGATGAAGGTGTTGAGCTCGTCGGTGAAGCAACCGTCGATGGAGAAGTCGCAGAGGTTAAATTCTCGGGTCTATCGGAGGGTTGGCCATAAGAGAAACAGGAGAAGAGGAGGATGGTGATCGCAGAGACGGTGTGGAAAACGTAAGTGCGAATGTTGGGAAGGGAGGAGGTAGCGTTGGCAGCGAAGGATATGGTGAAGTCGTGGATGAGGATGAGACGACGACAGGAGGAGGAGAGGGAGTGGAGGAGAGGGGCGAGAGGGGGTTTGAGGGTTAGGGTTAGGATTAGGGTTTAGTTAATTAATATAATAATGTTATTTGATTGTAATCAAAATAATTTATTTAAAATATTTATTTTTAAATAATATTTTAATATTTGGGGCTGATGTGAATAATCCATGTGGACAATCCGGCTACCACGTCAGCTAATCTTGATCGGAATCCACTGGGTGATTGCTAGTGAAATAAAATTGAAGTTGGGTAACCATTTTGCTTCAAATTGAAGTTTGTACCTCAAAATGAAATAAGTGTATAGTTTGGTGCCCTATCAAAAAATTTACGCGGAACTTTTCCTAACAACCCCTAAAAACTATCAAAATTATTTAGCATTCACCACATATGGACCATGGTACTTAAGGAAGAAAATATTTTAGTATATTTTACTAATTTTTAATGTAAAAACAAGACTTACCAATTAAAAAAATAAGATTCTAAACATTAATTTTTGCTTATATTTCAGAAGCTAAACAACAATTTCGCTTTTACAACACTTAAATCTAATGTTTTTATTCCAAAATTAGTTTTAGGGCCTGTTTAGTTTAGTCGTTTTCCGCATTTTTCGCGTTTTCATCTTTTTTTTATTTTCCATGAAAACGGGGAAAAGCGCTTGAGAGCTTGGATTTGCTCTCGTTTTTAGGAAAAGGCGGAAAATGAAAAGACTTAGAAAATGGAAAACGGGAAAATGAAAAAAAAAAGTTTTCTACTCTTGGAAAATGATGGTCGCATAGTTGTAAATAAACCAAAATCCAAAATTAATTATAAAATATTTAAAATATTATGTTTGTCATTTTTTATTTCTTAAAATATATTTTTTTGAACTTTTGTTATTATAAAAATATATAAAATATCATGTTTATTATTTTTTTATATTTTAAACTTTATAAAAATATCATTTTTGTCATTTTTTTATTTTAAATATTTTTTTATTTAAAAATGTTTCTACTCTTGGAAAATGATGGTCGCATAGTTGTAAATAAACCAAAATCCAAAATTAATTATAAAATATTTAAAATATTATGTTTGTCATTTTTTATTTCTTAAAATATATTTTTTTTGAACTTTTGTTATTATAAAAATATATAAAATATCATGTTTATTATTTTTTATATTTTAAACTTTATAAAAATATCATATTTGATGAAAAGGGGTTTGTTCACATTTATAAAAATAGATATTGCTATTTTGGTTTGCTCACAATTCATGAGATATTAAAAATTTTAAATATAGAGAATAATTTTCTAATTTTTTTTAAAAAAAAATATTATTATTATTATTATTTAGCCCAAAGCTATTTTATTTGTCAACATGGGCCTAAGTTGAGTCCTCGATGCTAACTAGGATATAATAAATAATAAAAAAATTTAAAAGCTTAAATGAAAAAACATAACTTTCTCTAATTTAGCCTATGGACCAAAACAACTTTTGAAAGACCATTTTGGTCTAAGATTGCACCGATGGTGGGTATATGTGGAGCAAAATGAGTTTTCAAAGTTTGGTTTGCTTCTATGCAATTTTTTAAGATGTTTTGCCGAGCAAAACGACCTTTGAAAATGCTGTTATGATTCAAAATCTGGTTTATGATTATTTTACTCCTTTATGCACACCCACTCTCTCTATTTTGATCTCTTGAGGAGGTCATTTTGTCATAGAACAAGATTTTTGACCAAAATGACCTTTTTCTTTTGCTCTACAAACACCTCTAAAAACAAATTTTGGTGCAACACATACTTAATATCAGACCAAAACCGTCTTTCAACAACTATTTTTCGTCATGGGAGATTAATTGTAACAAATTATACTTTTTTTTTATTTAGGTCCTTGAAAAAAACATTATTATTTGCCTGTTTTGACAAATAAAATGAGTCTGAGGCTAAATAATAATATTTTTTTAACAAAAATATACTAGTAAATGACCCATATTACTCACATATTTGTATATATATATATATGGTACGTGATAATGTACGGCCGGCCGTTTTACTGTACATCTACATTCGCGTTCCATTTGGCCCCCTGAAATATGTTTGAAGGATTTCCAACTATATAGATGAGAAGATCATCGAAAAATAAGTTAGTTTGTCAATTTTCATACAATTTGATAACTGTTTGGTCCTCCCACTTAACAGTTCTTATTTTATAGGAATCTAAATAGTCTAGAATTTTAACCGTTAAATGGGAGAATCAAACGGTTACCAAATTATATGAAAATTGACAGGCTAGTTTATTTTTTGATGATCTTCCCATCCATATCGTTAGAATTTAGAAATCCTTCAAACATATTCCATGGGGCCAAATGAGAGGTCGGCTGCAACTGTATTATAGTGTTATGGCAGGTCGGATGCTATCAGCATCATATATATATATATATATATATATATATATATATATGACAAATTATAGGGTAAATAATTCACTATTTAAGAGATGAATAGTAAATTATCTATATTATATACCATTGTGATTCTAATTTATTTATTTATTTACTTACTTATATACCCATATAGAGTTATCCATTCGTAGTTGTATTATGGGTTGGGTTTAATCTGAGCCCGGAGAATAAAAAACAAAAATACCCTTATAGATAACAAAATTTCCTTATCTTGATCTTTTCCTTTTTCTTCTATTTACCTCTTTCTTCTAAAAATAACTTTAGAAGGGTATAACAAAAAATCCATTTTTAGTAATTTTCCCTTTTTTCATCAAATAGTTTCAATTTTTTTTTTTTTTGAATAGTTTAAATTTACTTAAACACAAGGGTATCATTTTTAGGGATATATAAGTAATTTTCAAGTGACATGCCATTGATATTATTTATGTAACATAGAATTGGTGAACTATTAATCATAAAGTAAAAAAATAAAATCAAATTAATATCCTATACTCCCTTTTTAATTTGATTATTATTTTTTTGGAAAAAAGAAAATCTAAAGAACCAACAATTTCAATTCTTACAACCAAATCAACAATCAGGTGAACAAAAAATAAATAAATAAAAAATCTAATTTAAAGTCCATGCTCAAATAATGTTGAGTGGAGTGGTTGGATCCACACACATGATAATCTCTGTGGCTCTAGTTTAAAAATTATAAGAAAAATGTACAACAATGTGTCTCAAAGTTAATATATTAATTTGATTCTCTGGAGCTCCATCATGTTGCAGTCCTTCATTTTTTTTATTTATAAGCCACAGGTTGTATCCAGATATGCCACCAAACATTACTAATTAATTAGACCACTTTGGGGATAAAAAACATGATTAAAAATGGTAAAAATGAAAAGAAAATGAATAAACTAGTCCAACTTTTGATCTCTGCTGTACTAACAAAATCTTGGTCTTCTTGGCATTAATTAATAGGATTCCCCACTCTTGCCATTTTAGCAAAAAAACATAGAGAACATAGATAATATAGATGTAGTCACAAGTAAATTATCGATATACAACTACCAGAAATATAGGTAAAAATACAAGGTAGGAACAACGGATTATAATTATTATTATTATTATTTTATTTTTTTTGACATAGGCCATAAAAACCTCTCAGAGGATTTGTCAAAGGGTGTGATCTTAGGTGACGAGCATCCTTCAAGGGCCGTGGTCTTAGGTGTCGAACACTCTTGATCTCTCACCGTGCGCGTACCGAGATTAGGACTCAAACTTGAGAGTTTTATTGCTCATCAAGTGAATTGCCCAAATTGCGCCCTCCTCCGCTAAAGAGGCCAGACTCTGAGATTTGGAGAAATTTCATCGTGAGTGAATTACTTCAACGACGTGGGATCCGGTGATACCGCTAATTAAATTGGTCCTTTGGTGAATAACCAATTAATTAGAATTATCTTTTCGAGCATGTATTTGCACTGTTATAACTATTTCCCTAATGAAACCGAGACTCTTTCATTTAATTGATATGAATGCTAATGTGCTCAACCATATATATATATATAATTCATCATAAGATTGCGCGCACCTGATTGAGGGTCCACATGCAAACATAGAAGTAACATTTTCAGCTATGCACAATGATGGACATGATGAAGCATATGTGATTAATGCCAGTAATGTCATCTTCAAACAGTTAGCTGGATTCTTATGTTTGTGTCCAGGGGAAGGTAGAAGCAGTGTTAGATTCCAGTATCTTGCTTATCTATGTCTATTTACTTGTTATTTATTTACTGAACTGCTTCAATAATCAGACAGTGTAAAACTCCATATATATATATATATATACACACTAAAGTTTCTTGTACATCATTGTAAACTTTAGAATAAAAGGGGCCAAAAAATTCAATAATAAATAATAAAAATCTCATAAAACTATTAAGTTTTTTTATTTTGTCACCCCCTTGAAAATAATCAAATCATTTATCACCCATTACTTTTTAATAATACCCCATAACTCATTCCTTTAATTTTATTTTATTTATCATCCTATAGATTAAATTTTATTTTAAAATCTATGATTTCACCAACAATAATTGTATTTTTATTTGACCTCTTAAATTTTTTTATAATTATAACAAATGACATGCTTTGTTATTACACCCATGACCCATGATATGTGTTTGTTATTTAGATATAAATAATTATTGTTTGTAAAATAGATTTTAAAAATATATTAAATAAAAAATTATAAATAGGATATGTTTAATGGAAATTATTAGTATTAAATTAAATACTTTAAAAAACAGTATTATAAATGTAATCCTCCAATAAAAAAATGATGACAAAAATCTGAAAAAAGAAAAAAAGAAAAACTTCCAACTTATTGGAATCAAACCAATGACCTTAGCCCACTAAAGTTCACTACTTACCACCTAAACTAATGTTTATTTTTGTTTGGGGGGCAATTTAAACCTTTTAACTACATCTATATACATAATATTAATATTTTTTTTTTCAACATTGGGGGGGCAAGGCCCCCAAAGTGCCCGAGCCTTGAATTCACTTGCGTGGACACTTCAAACGGGTTGACGAAAGTGCTTAATTTGGTGACCTTAAAATACAAGGCAGAGACAAGAGACAGGGAAATATGAGGATCCATGAACTTAGACTTCTAATGTTGTATATATTTACTTTTGTTGTCTGAGTCATTTGTCTTGAAGCTGTACTGAACTTAATTATCTATTAAATAAAAATGATTAATCCACCTAATCCCAAAAAAAGGGAAAATTACTGTAGCATCCCTGACTGTTTCATTTCTGACTTTTTAGTCCCTCTGACTAAACACTATACTATTCAGTCCCTCCTTTTCAACCTACTTACTCTTTAGTCCCTGCCGTGACCTGCTAACGTTAGGTTTTGAAAAAAACCCCAAAATACCCATTGAATTCCCGCCAAAAACAACCTTTCTGCTGAAAAGACAGGTTGTGTACTTCCATGCTTGTAAGATAAGCTAGTCCTCTTATACTCCTCTTTGTCTCCTTCCCTCTGTTCTTTTGCAGAGAGCCTGTGTTTTGTTTTTAGTCTTGTAGAGAAGAGTCCTCTTCTACTCCTTCTCTTCGTCTCCTTTCCTTTGTTCTTTTGCAGAGAGCTTGTGTTGAGCTTTTAGTCTTGTGTTGAGAAGCTACCACGTAGTGAGTCTGCGGCGGCAAACGAAAAAGGTAATAGATTACCCATTGTTTTTTCATAACGTGCCTAGTATAATTCTCTCGTTTTTGCAATGGCATTCTTCTTGCAGGATTTTGATAGAAACCCTTTTCGCCGTCGCGCAATATGGGGGAGAAGGTCTAGCCTTGGAGCTCACAATGCTCACTTGTTGGGATTCAGTGATAGGTGATATATGTGAACGGTGGGACCTTGACCCCTCTGGCGTGAGAGTGAGTTATATCGCACCAGATCAACGTAGAACAGCTTGTCCCATTGACAATTCTACGGACTTTGTGCGTATGTGCAACATTTTTCACTCGTTCAACAAAAATATTGTCGACCTTATTGTGGACACAGGTGAAGTGACCATGGACGACGAGTGCGGCTCTTCGCTTCCAACGTAAGCCTTTTGTATGTGTTTACTATTTCCCGCAACCGTGTATTATAAACATGTAAGACTTCAGGATTTTCTTAAAGTCTTTAGTATTCGGCTTATCCCTTTAGTATCTACTTAAAGTCTTTAGTATCCTTCTTATCTCTTTAGTATCCACTGAAAGTCTTTAGTATTCTGCTTATCTCTTTAGTATCTACTGAAAGTCTTTAGTATTCTGCTTATCTCTTTAGTATCCACTTAAAGTTTCTAAAATCCGAAGTATCTAATTAGTATTAAGTCGTTCTATTTAGTATTGTCTCACTTAAAAGAGTACCTTATCAATCAACAGGGATCCCCGAGCCGAGAGCATGTCCTTGGACATTGTGGGTTCTTCTCAAACTCACGATATTGCAGTGCTCAAAATTGGCGATCGATTTCAGAACGTGGAACACTTGAGGAATGCGCTCCGTGCCTTTGCTATCAAAAGGAAATTTGACTTTACCTTCATAAAAATGATAGAAAGGGTGGTACCGCGGATGCCCAGTGCGGTATCGCAGATTGGAGGGTTCATGCTTCTCGGGAGGAAATCTCCACACCTTTAGAATAAAGATATTCGCGATCCACACATGTGTGTGGTGGCGTGATCGGACGAGTTCCACATGAAAGCATCAAAAATGGGTTTGCGATCGCGGTGATCCGTGAAGCTCAAGGATCGTCCCTTGTATCGGGCCGTCGACATTCAACGGGATATTTTGCGAGAGCACGGCGTGGGTCTTCCTTACAAGCAAGCATGGATGAGAAAAGAGGTTGCCCGAACCGTTCTCCACGGGAGTGAGGTACAAAGCTACGATTTGCTATTATGGTACGTTGAAAAGGTAATGGAGACAAATCCCGGTAGCGTTGCCACAATTGAAAGTGATGGCGGGCCGATTGAGGCGCGGTTTTTTGTTTACGTACTTGTGTCAAATTACGGCTTCAAGTTGGGTTGCAGGGCCGCTGTTCGTCGATGGAACACATCTGCTTGGAAAATACGGTGGCATCTTCTTAGGAGCGACGGGCAAAGACGGCAATGAGGGATTCTTCCACGTCGCATTTGCAATAGTGGACAATGAAACTGACGATAATTGGACTTGGTTCCTCACCACTCTCAGGAATACAATATATGGAGATGAGGATTATGACAAGTGCATTACATTCAAATCCGGACGGTCGAAGGTCTAGTTAATGCAATCGCGAAGGGTGTTCCCTTCATCGTCCCCATGCCTATTGTTTGCATACACCTAGAGGCTAAACTTCATGAAGGGAAATACTAGTCTTGGGAAAGCATTGAAGGAGGAGTGTTGGGCCCTCTTTACCGCATCGCATACATATGTACTACTAAAGAATTCGATGACGCGGTGAATGACCTCCTGGCCACATCGGTACAAGCGCACCGTTGGCTAATCCAAAAGTCTGATGTGGCCCATTGGTCGAACTATTTGTTTAAGGGGCAAAGATGGGGTGAGATGTACTCGAACGTCGCCGAGTCATTCAATGCGTGGATCAAGGAAGCGCGCCACCTCCCGGTGACCGAAATGGTCGACTTAATCAGGTAATATTCACCCGCGACTAAAAAACTTTACTATTTAGCTTAATTCTTTAGTATCGTCTATAATGCTTTAGTATCAGGGGTAACCCTTTAGTATCAAGTGTAAGTCTTTAGTTTCAGGCGTAACCCTTTAGTATCAGGCGTAACCCTATAGTATCAGCGGTAACGCTTTAGTATCAGGGCTAACCCTTTAGTATCAGGCGTAAGTCTTTAGTATCAGGCGTAACCCTTTAGTATCTTTCGTAAGGCTTTAGTATCTTCTATAAAACATCTTTGCAGGTACAAGCTCATGAATATGATGTACGTCCGACGCGAGCATTTTTCATACTGGGAACACATCTTTGCCCGTCAATACAGCCGGAAGCTTCGAGGACACTATCGAAGTCAAGCCGCTTGTTCGCGTGAGGGCCGCTCGGATGGTGAGCAATTCGGGTTATCGACTGCCGGTCATCGACTCTGGCGGTCAATTTGCGAACAAGGACATGCTCATGTAGACGCGTTGGCAAGTCTATGGAATACCCCTGCATGCATGCGTGTCGTCAATCGCGACTTCGGAGGCAAGTGTACATCGCCGTGGATGACTACTTCCACGGTACAAATGTATCGCCAATGCATATGCGTACCATTATTTCTCCAGTCCCCGCCACGATAAACCGGCAGATGCATCTCGGCCTTGAGATCACGCCCACCTATTACGAGAAGGGAAGGCACGGAACGCCGAGGCGACAAGAATTGAGTCGCAGGCTTTAAACGCGTGAGAGTTGCGCCGGCCAGCTAGAAAACACTAGCCACAACCGCAGGACTTGCAACGCTGTAATAGCTGATTAGCTTGATCCGTCTAGGCCTTAAGGTTTTGCTTGTTGAGATGCTTAGATTGCCTAATGTAAATAATGTGATTTTGCGAAGTTTTGACAATATAGGTTTATAAAATGTTTACATGAGTAGTCAGAGATGGTAAGAATACTAGTTAAGGGAAATAGTAAGCACTTAAGAGAAATACTAAGTGGATAAGAGATAATACTAAACAATTAACGGAAATACTAAGCAGATAAGAGAAATACTAAACAGTTAAGAGAAATACTAAACAGTTAAGGTAAATACTAAACAGTTAAGAGAAATACTAAACAGTTAAGGTAAATACTAAACAGTACTGATATTATACACGTAGAATATGATTGTAAATGCCTTAGAGTTCCTTTGACGTTGGTTCTTCAGTTTTTGGGTCCTTCCGTTTGCCCGGTGGAGTTGTTCGATGGAATCCATCCAAAAGTATGCGACATACATACTCTAGGCGTAGATGAGGAACTTTGGAGCGATTGAGATGAAGCTTCTCACCATCCAATATCTGCTCCATAAACCGCATCACGAACACGGGATAGTCCACACTGTCTTCTCTTTGTTGTGGGCAGTCGCGGTCATGTGAGAATGTATAACTGTCTGTTTCAAAGCAATGCCCATGCCAGATGGTAAGTGCGGTTTCGAAAAGAACCCTCTGCATTTAGAACAAAGATGGTTAAGCTGGTGCGAAGGGGAGAATACGAAATATGGAGGTGATAGGTGTTTGACTTACCATTTCCTCAACAGCCTTGTCATATGCCCGGCCGTTGAGAGATGAGTAATGAGTGTAGTGTCTGGATTCTTTATCCAAAACAAGTAGGTGGAAGTGTTTGTTCAGAATGATGGGCATTAGAACAACGTCCAAATTTTGGAAAGATGTTACTGCATCCGTCATTAGTTTGAGAGAATCATCAGTTGTGTGGTGCTGCTTCAACAGTAGCAGTGCAAAAGGCCTGGTGATGGATCCACGCCTCTTGTACTTCGACGGTGTCTTCTTCAGCTCCTCCATCAAGATCATGACAAAAACATCCATGACGTCGTCAGAGACGAGATCTCTTCCCTCGACCAATTGGTATAATTGCGCGCGAGTTGTAAATGCCCACTCATTCTTCCAAACAATTGTACTAGAAGATAAAATAAACAGTTCAGATAAATACTAAGCATGTAAGAGAAATAATAAGCGGTTAAGAGAAATACTAAACAGTTACGGGAATTACTAAACAGTTAAGTGAGATACTAAACAGTTAAGGTAAATACTAAATAGTTAAGATAAATACTAAGCGTTTAAGAGGAATACTAAGCAGTTAAGCGAAATACTAAACATTTAAGCCAAATACTAGCGAGCTTAAAGAGAAATACTAAGCGGTTAAGTGCAATACTAAGCATTTAAGAGAAATACTATGAAGATTGTTGTCACCACAATCGCGATAGCCTCGGGAAAGAATGAAAGGAGTGCTTGCTTCTCCTTGTTCAATGCCCAACCACAGAGGGACGCTTGTTCTTAGGAATGAAATTTGTCCTCCACGAGGTTATGCATTTTCTCCAGTACCACAGGATGCCTCCAGTCAATCACAATCATTGAGAATCTTTGGGGGTACATTTTGATGAGGGGGCCGAGGAGGGGCCTACTTCTTGGCAGGGGCTTTTTCTGAAATTTGAGTGGGGGCTTCTTGTGTGGCTTCTTTTGTGTGTGTGTGTGTGTGTGTGTGTGTGTGTGTGTGTGTGGGGTGGGGGTTCTTCTTCAGTCATGGGGGCTTAGTGGTGAGAACCATTGAAACGAGGGTGTGGGGGGCTTCTATGGGCCCTTCAGCGATGGAAATCAACATCACCGTGATCACTTGCGACGCTGGCAGCGTCCTTCAATATCTCACAGAGTTTCTAATTAGTGCGTTGTGATGCGCCTTTGGTTACTGCGCTTCCTTCTCCGATGCCGCGGGCTTCCCTCAACAACTTCGGGAGTTTTCCTCTTAGGACAATTCTGAATCATGATTTGTAGGCCCTATTTATTGGCCCGATATTCACCAATGGAATTCTTTGAAGTATCGTGAGCTTCTTTGTCGCCGGAGACAAGTGCGCCTTTACTTCGTTTAGGTGGCCCGGGGAGCTTGGTAAGTGATTCACGGCAAGCAACCTATCCATTTGCCCAGCGCATTTATAACGACCTCGTTCATCGATTACATCGTCGAGGTCCGCAATGGCCGAATTAAATTAAATCGTTGGTTGCAGCTTGGGCTCCTCCGTATGGGCCGGAGTTAGACTAATCAGGCGACTCCTCGACTCACTGCGGTCGCGAGATTTCTTGTCAATCCTCTTCAGCCGCTGCCCTCACCTTTTGCCACGCTTGGACCTGTATCCGTACTAGGTCTCTCCTCCATGGCCGTGCTATGTAGTAGCTGGTTATTGGTGAGGGCAGCCTCTTCCGCGTTTTCTGGGACGAGGTCGTGGAACTGTGAGACAATATATTAAAACATCTTTAGTAACGTTATAAGTAGTTTTAAAGTAAAGCATGTAGTGAATACTAAAAACTTTGCACGAATACTAAAGCCTTTAGCCAAATACTAAAGGCTTTAGAAGAATACTAAAGACTTTAGCCTAATACTAAAGGCTTGGGCATAAAACTAAAGACGTAAGAGATGAAAGGATGAAGTAAGCTTACTGATTTCCCATTGAATGATTCGATAATTGCCTTGACAGTAGTAACCTTCTTGCAGGTGGTCTCACCGTAGCCCAAAATTCTTGGAGTCTGGCCGAACTCCACCTTCTTTCCAGAACCAGTGACTTCATAGAACTATATTATCAACACTATGGAGCACCCCCTAAGATAACTTGTTTTCGTCTTTATCTCCCCAGAACACCTCTCCTGTACTCGAGCAGCTGTTAGTTGGATGTCGTCCATGAGCCATGTATGCACGGCCTGTGCCCATGCATATGTCCCTAGGTCCTTCAGGTTATCGGCATAATGCGCACTCCAACTTGGGGCCGTAGCGGTTTGTAGTCGTCGCACAACGAAGGCGCACCCATCAAATACACTATCAGAAGTTTCACGAGGTTTTCCTCCTCGCCTCTCTTATGAACAAGATCCAACAGAGTGTTCTTCATGCAATCTCAATTCCTTGAGTAGGCTTTGTCGAGATATCTGTCCTCAAATGTGGATCGCGCGATGGGCCGTTTGAATTCCACCGCAGTTCCACTGCAGGGGAGTCCAAGGATTATGGCGATGTCCACCAGACGAAAGCTCAGCAAGCTTTCTTCGATTTTAAATTTCTGCAAGCCAACGTCATAAGCGCCTCGTGATCAAGCGTCGAGCCAGCACTCTCTTGTACTATACGCTTAATTCCAAGTAGAGGAGCAAATGGCGTGCTGTTGATTATTTGCCTATGTTTTTTGTTCATGTGTTTGTTCAATTCATCGAGGCAATCAACCAGGGGACCCGTGTAGCATCGTCCATTAACCAAATTCTGAGCCATTGTGCAGTTAACTACAACGAAAACGTCAAAATACATAGAAATTAAGCCCTTTGAATTGTACTAAACAGGTGCTCTGGATTTTAAAAACATAAGGCGAATATCAAGCGGATTTCCAGTATACTAAACAGTTTAGCTCGATTTTAAACACTTTGTTACCGATTTTAAAAATCACAACCCACAATGAAACACATTCAGCAAATTACACAGCCAAAAGCACATGAACAACACCACCGGTGTACATGGCTTCAGTGGTCTACCGTTATAAATGAGAAAAGAGCAAATCCTTGCACATGAACAAAACCCTAAACCCTAAATCTCCACAATGAGTTTACAATCGACATGCACAAATTGCATTCTACCACGGAGGATAGAAAAAAGCAAGAAAGAAAGAGAAATCGAACACCGGCGGCGAAGCCCCAATCTCAAAAGGTTTAGCGTTCGGGTTTCGGTTGCTACCTCGTTTGCAAACTCCGGTAATCGCTGCTGAAAGAGAAGATGAACGATGGCTCGGGCAGAGGCATTTGTGTCGGGCCGCTTCTTCTTCGTGTGGAGAGATGAGTGTTCAGCGGTTTAGTTAATTTGGAGCAGCAGCGGATGGAAGGGGAGAAGACGATCTCAAGGGGAAGCAGCGTCTTTTCACTTTTAAAATGGCGGTCTTTGTCACGGTCGTAACCGCTCAACTTCTCCAAGGGCAAGAGCGTCTTTTCACAGTCCACTTAACACCGTTTGCTACCTTCAGGGACTGAAAAGTAAGTCCCTGTATAAAGGAAGGACTGAATAGAGATATCCAAAGTTATAGGGACTATATATGGAATTCAAAAGTTTTGGGGGGCTTTTCATTACTTTCCTCAAAAAAAAATGTTTGCATGTTGAATTTCAAGGTTTAATACAATAAGTAGAAACAAAAAATTGAGCAGTAGTTGTAGATATTAATGAGGGACCTCTATATAATTAACTCAACATCCTTCTTTGATGTGTTGGTTTTGCCTATCATTGATATATAGAAGGAGCAGAGCCATTCATTTGCAAGTAGTTGGTGAGCCTACTTTTGACTGGATTGCCACCAGGGTTTATTAGCATACCAGCATGCTTGCATGCATGACTTCAATGTGGATCACTCTATTAAAGAAAGCTCATATAATAGTATCTTATGATCACCTAGGTTTGACTGTCCTGTAAGATTTATCACAGCTAGCTAGCACCTCATCTTTGTCAGAAATTTTGTACCAAATTTCATGATTTTGTTCTATAAAAAATATTTCATTCATGTTAAAAGTACAAATCATATTTATATGGAGAGTTTTAAATTTAGTGTTAAAGTTGATAAGTAAGAAGAAAAAAAAAACATGATAATAAAAATGTTTTATTTTATTTTATTTTATTTTATTTTTACCAACGCACCCACGGTCTATTTCGCATCGTGCTCCTCATAAGCGTTAGGCCTAATTTACGCGGTTCCGCATGGGTGCGCGCGCTCGAGTACTCTCTTTTACAAGGCCTGATGTAGCAGCGCCTTGCATGGGCAAGGCCGCAGTGCCGCCCCTCCTCGACTTTATCTTTATGGCCATTGTCAAAAAGATAATAAAAATATTTTTGGGGCATGGCAAATTAAGTCTGGTCACCTCTATCTCCAAAATTGTGTTAATAATCTTTGCTGCTATATATCAACATCACATTCCTAATTTTCTTTGAAGATTAGTCATGTTCATATGGAGCACCTCCAAAACTTTAAATAGATTTCCAAATTCATCATAAAATTTCTTATGTTGACTAGAACCAATTTCTTCACTTATGTTGTTTTCTTAGTTAGACAACTTAGACTGACCATATATAATAAACTTGTGGAATATGGCTAAAATTATTTTGATTACTTTTTTTAAACTATTCATTTTCCATGTCTTGATACTCATTGACTTATATTTGATTAAGTAGAAGAAGATGTTATTTCAACTTGTTCAAATTAATAATAATAAGTACTATATAGTGCCTTGCAAATCCATAATCCATAAAGTGAAGCTTGTTTCATGTTAAATGGCTTGATTTGTTAAAATTTAATTTAATTTGATTTTCATTTTCTGTTTTAATCTTAATCAATATGAAAAATATTGAAATTATTTATTATTTTAAAAATTTCAATATTTTAATTATCAATATTAAAATATAAAATATAAAAAATATATATAATATATCTATTATTAGCTTTAATCCATCTTTAATGTTCGAAAAGTCATCCTTTTCATTTCAATGAAGTGTAGTTTATTCATTTTAATTATAAAAAAAAATCTTTTTCTCTTTCTCTCTATATATATATCTCTTAGATCTTCATGTTTGACCATTAAAAGCTTGAGTGTTGGATTAGGCCTGTAGAACTGATATTCTATGCCTAATATACCTATTCATTAAAAAATAATTAGATCTTTGATTATACATACTTAGACCACATAAAGCATAATCTTATTGAGGTTTTGTCTTATAAGTTACATCTTTGACATGTTAAATTGAAATAAAATAATATGTATTCAGCGCCGCAAATATTTCATTCATTATCGTCACTCGGAAAATGACCATTAATTTGAACACTTCTTATCTAATCTTTGTATTACTCCTAAACTATGACTCTCCACTAAATTTTTTATTAGTGTTTTTTTACACGATTGATCTATAATCGATTGAAGACATTATTCAAAAAATGACTAAAGGTCATTGTTCAAAAAATACTTTTTTTTAAAAAAAAATAGTTTTATTTTGAAATTTCAAAGAAAGCAACTAACTATCCTTATAAATATTTTTTTAAAAAAATGCGATAGTTGTGTCGTTGTCAAGCAAGCCTTCATAGAAAAAAATTTAAGCAAATGTAGCTGACTTTGTGCCAAATAAATAAAGCTATTTTGAAGTAAATATAAATCATAATAATAATTTTAATAGAAATTTATTTATAGAGTTAAATTGACTAATTTATTCAACAAATTGTACGGAAAATATATTAATTGGACAATAATTCTGAACAGGATGCACACGTGATAGTCACGTGTTCCAAGTCATCCCACATTTGGGCAAGCTCTCGCGATCCTTGATCACGACCGTCCAACGGATTCGGGTTTAATCGTTGGCCACGTGGCTAGTTGTCAGTGATGGAGAGGTTGACGTGGGGGGAGGTCCCAGGTGGGGCCCTTGACGCGACCACATTGGTCCACGTCAGCGTCGCCTCACACAAACTCCGCACGGATCCTTTGACCAGATACCACAGTCATTGACCGTTATATTAAAATGCACATTTCCTATTTCCCTACTTACTCTCGCCTTATTCCCAAATCTACCAAACTGCCACCTCAGTCCCTTCTTTTTATTCAATTAATTAAATGTTACTAATTAAAAAATGTAGTTGAAATTATTAATAAGCATGATAATTTTGTAATATTAAACATTTGAAAATTTCCACTAAACAACCGATTCGGGGGTTGTGGTTTCACTTGTGAGATTTTAATACCATGTAGTCTAATCAACGAGCAAAAATGTACCAAAATACTTAACTCCGTTAATATTCACTGACGTGGTATAAAAAATTCAACCATGTGATTTGCCTCTTTTTTTTTGGTATATAAAATTCAACCAAAAAAATTTCATAATTTCCCAAAATTCCCCAAAAAAATTCCCATAATTAATTAAAGGAATAAATTAGAACCAAAAATTGGTACATAAACTTCAGAATTTTTTCATTTATCTAATTTTTTTTATTTTGGATATTTTGGGATTTTTGGGAAATTTATGAAGTTTTCTGGAATTTTTTTGCAAAATCTGAGTTTTTTTGGATTTTTTTGGTGAATTTTCTGGATATTTTACAAATTTTTCAGATTTTTCGATTTTTTAAAGAGTTTTGTGGATTTTTTTGTTTTCGTTTTAGGAAATTTCTAAGTTCTTATATTATTTTCAAATTTCATGGATTACATATTTTTTAGAAGTTTTTCTAATTTTTTGGGGGTTTTAAAGATTTTAATTATTTATGTTGGATTTAAACGATTTTTTTAGGGTTTTATAAGTTTTTCTTATTTTTTTTTTTTTTTTTGCATTTTCAAAGATTTTGGGTTTTTCTGATAATTTCCTAAATTTATTTATGATTTTTGTAACATATGGGATTTTCTGCTTTCTTTTGAAGTTTTTCAGAATTTTTCCTCGAAACAAGATCTTAAACAAAAGGTATATGAGGGTACAGACACTGGACCTGGTAGTTTCGGAGACCTTCCCCTGACTCCCACAAGACGCTGAGCTTTGTGCAGACCTACGCCTCTTTTTGTGGTATAAAAAATTCAGAAAAAATTTAAAAAAAAAGAATAAATACTAAAAATAGGGGAAAAAAGGAAAAATTCTGAAAAACTTCAAAAGAAAGCAGAAAATCCCATATGTTACAAAAATCATAAATAAATTTAGGAAATTATCAAAAAAAATGCAAAATCTTTGAAAATCCAAAAAAAAATAATCAGAAAAGCTAATAAACCCTAAAAAAAAAAAAAGAGGCAAATCACATGGTTGAATTTTTTATACCACATCAGTAAATATTAACGGGGTTAAGCGTTTTGGCTCTTTTTGCTCACGGATTAGACTACATGGTATTAAAGTGTCACAAGTCCAACCACATGCCCCAAATTGATATAGAGGCAAATCACAAAGTAGTTTAGTAAAATTTCCACTATAATATTTTAGGGTGCATTTGGTTTGTTTTCTGTTTTTTGTTTTATGAAAATGAGGAAAACATGGAAACATGAAAATGATTTTCTGTTGCTTTTAGAATCGAGAAAATAGAAAATCTATTTGATTTGTTATAAAACTCTTCAGTATGTTTTATACTTTTATCACCAAATAGAAACCAACGTAACAATTGTAATAACAATAATAAAAAGTTCATAGAAGGTTTTTAATATATATAAATTATGTTGTCATATGTCACCTATATCTAATAACATCTGGGTTGCCATTCTTTTTCTCCTCACCATCAGCCTAACCCAGATCAATATGTATGGGTTGATCAGCATTCCCATCAACATTTCCTCCAACATTTTCAACAAGTGGAATGTTCATAAACTTATCAGACTATACAACAAACATATTGTCTAGCCGTTGCTCCCTTTTAATAAAATATGAAGAGTGCAACAGGTGATAGGAATTAATCTTTGTCTCCTAACCGGGTAATTAAAAATCAATTTTAACATTGAAAACCTTGCCTTCAACACCCTGATGCACCGCTCAATTATGTTTCAACAAAAAAAGTGCCTATAATTGAAGAGCTCTTTCTTACCTTGCTCGCAAGGGTTTAAGCCTTCAGTTGCAGAACCTGAGATCAAGCCCCGATCAAGAGACCGAGAAGGATGTGAACGAGAGATGTGCGCTAGGGTTTTCAAGAGTAAGATCCTGAAAAAAAATTTATTATGTTTGGAGTTTGGTTTTATTAAAAAAATCCCACCATATTTTTCATCGTGATTTTTTTTTTCTTTTTTCATTTTCATGTTTTCAATTTTCACATCCTCTTTGTTTTCCCATTTTCACAACAAAGGGGACACCAAACAAAAATGGCTAGACCAAAAACAGCCCTTAGTTTTTCTTTTCTCTCCTCATAATCGCATATACAACCGAGCAAAGCAAATCTTGAATACAATTACAATAAAACCCAACATTTTACATCCAAATCCAATCAAGGGCATTTTGTTGAGAAAACAAAATACACTAACAACTGCCACGTATAGTATATAATCTATAAGATTCGTCCAAACATTTCTCAATAAAGACCCTGGTAAAATTTAAAATTACAAACTAAACCCCTCCTCTTCCTCCAGTGTCTTCTTCTATGGAAACCCCAAAACCCCCCTTCCTTTCCAGCCATTAAAGCCTAAGAAATAGACACAATCACAGGGGAGATGATGATGAACCATTAATTAATTATTGACTTACTTAATTTAATTGATTGATTGATTGATTTATTTAATTATATAAATCACACCATTTATTCCATTCACCCCCTTTCTTCTCTTTCTCCCTCCCTACTCCCAACCTCCTCCTATACTAACTTCTCTCTACCTCTATATAAAACAAGTATTAACTATTCGGGTTCCGGTCACCGTTGTAATAGTCACCTCCTTTGTTACCTCCCGGCAATGGGCTTGAGGCAATGGTGGGGACACGGTGAGACTCCAGTGACCACTGCACTGCCATGCCGGAGTTGCTCTTGGTGCTCGTCTTTGCCCTCCTCTTTGGGCCTCCGGCGACGGCCCAGAACCTCACCTCCGGAGCCGATCTCGCAGGGCTCTTCAGTCTTCGGGCATCGCTGGGGCTCCGAGCGCGCGACTGGCCGCGTCGCGCCGACCCCTGCTCGTCCTGGGCTGGTGTCTCCTGCCGTCTGGAGTCGCGTCGTCTCTGTCAACGTCTCCGGCCTTCGCCGGACTCGCCTCGGCCGGCGCAACCCCGGTTCGCGGTCGAAGGGCTTCGGATCCTCACTCGCCTTGAAACCTTCATTGCCTCCGGGTTCCCTTCTCCCCGGCCGGATCCCGCCCTGGTTCGGCTCCGGCCTGCCGAGCTCCTTCTCCAGGCTCGTTCTCTCCGCTGCGGCGGTCACTGGCGACATCCCCCCGACCCTCGCCCAGCTCTCCAATCTTTCCTCCCTCGACCTCTCCTCCAACTTCCTCTCCGGCTCGATCCCTCCCGCCCTCGGAACCCTACCAAATCTCCAAACCCTAATCCTCTCCAACAACAACCTTACTGGCCAGGTCCCCCCGCAGCTCGGTGACCTCTCCAGGCTCTCCTACCTCGATCTCAGCTTCAATTCCCTCCTCGGAACCCTCCCGGACGACCTCAAAAACCTCAGGAGCTTGCAGAGCTTAGATCTCGCTGGCAACTGGCTCTCCGGTCCTATCCCCGGGAGCCTCTTCTCCGACCTCTCGCTTCTCCGTTCCGTGATCTTTAGCCGGAATAACTTCTCTGGAACGGTGCCGGAGTCATTCTGGTCTCTCTCGGGGCTTGAATTCGTTGACCTCTCGCACAATAACCTCACCGGAACCCTGCCGGAATATGTTCCGTCCAATGCCGGTGCCGGTGCTAATGTTTCTGGAGCTGCCTTCAATCTCTCCAACAATTTGTACTATGGTACTGTTCCTTCGAGCTTTGGTATCCTCTTTGCAAGGTATGGTTTGGTGGATCTCTCGGGGAATTACTTTAACGGCTCAAAGCTGGCCGGAGATTCTGGAAAGAATGTGTCTTTTACCAGGAATTGCTTCCGGGATGCCCCAGGCCAGAGGAGTCTGTCCCAGTGTGAGGAGTTCTATGCTGCGAGAGGCATTTCTTTTGATGGCCCTTCAGCCCCAACACCAGCCTCACCACCGACCGCAGCTCCGGGATTGGATAGGAAGAAGAGAGGATGGAGTCTGAAGTATATCTTGATTGGTGTTTTTGGTGGCATTGCGATTCTAGTGCTTGTGATCATGGTTGTTGTGCTTTGCTTGATGAGATGTGGAGGTCAGGCTGCTGAACAGAGAGGCAGCAGTGCCAATGCTGTACCTTCTGGAGCTGGGCCGCCTCCTTCTGGAGCTTCTGTTAATTTGTCGGCTGTGGGGGATTCGTTTACGTATGATCAGTTGCTACAAGCGACATTGGAGTTCAGTGATGGTAATCTTATCAAGCACGGTCATTCGGGAGATCTCTTTCATGGCATCTTCGAAGGTGGGGTACCTGTGGTGGTGAAGAGGATTGATTTGTGTGTTGTCAAGAAGGAATCATATGCTGTTGAACTGGATCTTTTTGCCAAGGCTTCACACACAAGACTGGTTCCATTCTTGGGGCATTGTTTGGACAATGCAAATGAGAAGTTTCTTGTGTATAAATTTATGCCCAATGGCGATTTGTCTACTTCATTGTACAGAAAAAATGGGTCTGAAGAGGAGGGATTGCAGTCTTTGGATTGGATAACGAGGTTGAAGATTGCAACTGGAGTGGCTGAGGCTCTTTGTTTTCTGCATCATGAGTGTACACCACCATTGGTTCATAGGTATTTTCTATCTTCCATGAAATTGCTCTTGTATCCCTCTTTTACAGTTTTAGCCTTTATTAAATCCATTAATATTAACAATTTGATTACTATTTTTCTTTATTATATTGATGAACTTCCATGGGAGTAGTCTTGTTTGTAGAAATTCTCGAAAAACTTGTTGCTTGAGATGCTTGAACCCTAATACATGAAATATTGAATAAAATGTTTATTGGGTTGAACTCATACATGCTCTCCTTCACTGTTGAAATCCTACGTGAATAAATTCTTTTTTAATAAATCAACTCTATATTATCAATTATCAAAGAAATGCATGAACCTTTTTCCAAGAATTATTGCAGAAGTACAAGTTAGTTTGCAAGTCATTGCTTTAATCATGTCCATATTTTAGTGAAACTTGTTTGTGTTTCAATACTATTACATAATTATAGGGATTTTGATCCTTATACCACGCACTTATAATCTGTGTGCTTAAGAATGTTGGTTTGGGGCCAATTGTTTATATTACCTCAACTGGTTTATTTTCAGTAGTCTAAAATTGATAGTCCTTTAACGAAGGCTAGTTGTTTGTGGCTACAACCAAAAACATGTTACTATGGTGTTCTTTTTGGAGTATTTTATTTCTTCCTAGTTTTTAAGATCGGGGGTTTATTCAGATTTAGACCCCCAGTAAACCTTCACTAAATGACTGGCCTCTTTCTTTGTTCTATTGCCACCCATTACCATCCAAATTTCTTGGATTTATTTGTAAGCTTGGTTACAATTTAATGTTTCCTTGGACCATCTTGATGTTTTGTTCTCTGACCTCCTGCCTAAGATCCCTGTCCCTTCAATTTCTTGACCTATAACCTCTTCTTGGAGTTCTTTATCACCATCATCTTATATGTATCCACTTGCTAAGCTGGGCCTCTCTCACTCGCCTGGCAATTGTGTTATAAATTCATTTGAATAGCTGGACTGTTACATCTTTATGAACTTGGCTTTCAAGATATTTCGCCTTTGTCTGCTCTGTTGGATTTTTGACAGGTCAGATTTAAATTTTAGCCTCTTCCTTTTTCCACGGAATATATTCAATGCTTGCAATCATTGGTATATAAACAAAAGCTGTATTAAAATAAAATAACATTGATTTATTGGCAATTAAATGTCATAGATGTAGAAACTATAATTTATTTATAACACCAATCTTTGCGCATTCTGGAGAAAACTATGATGCAGTGGTACAAAAAGGTTGAATGTTTGGGCTCCTATAATGTAGAAAATGAATCATTAGGTGCATGGCTATGAATATATTCATGGTTCAAGCTACCATAGTAATCCTGAAGAGAATTGTTTAGATATTTTCTCATGTTTAATTTTTTAGAATTATGGAAAAACTGTTCTTTTTCCTCAATTGGTCAAAATGTTCAAGAAATACAAAGTCCATCTCTAACATTAGCGCATTATTATTCTAATAAAAAGAAAATTAATCTATGAAATTGGAGAGATACCATTGTACCCCTTTAGTTTGGTTTGTTAAAATATAATGAACCAACTTTCTGGGACCTATTTTGTCTCTATTCAACGAGACTGTCAGATAAATGGAATGCATATATATATATATATGATAAATTATAAATCTTTTCTAGAGGCAAGTATTATATTTACATCTATAACCACCATTGATAAAATCAGTTGTCAATTGATATTTCTCACGGTTCAGAGATATTCAAGCAAGCAGTATCCTTCTTGATGATAAATTTGAAGTGCGGCTTGGGAGCTTAAGTGAGGTATCTCCTCAAGAAGGGGATGGCCACCAGAAAGTTATTACAAGACTCCTGCGATTGTCACAGTAAGTTCCCTTCTTTATTGTTCTCAGTTAGTCTATTGCAGCAATTACATTTCCAAATGCAGTATAATTGCATTATTAGGAATCAAGTCATTGTTTCTATGTTTTATTTTTTATTCTTTATATACTACACCTTTTTGTGCATATATCAATCTGTCACATTGATGTTGAGAACTTAATCTTTGTCTAACATTAAGCTTTTGTCCGCAACATGTGCTACTAATCAATGGTTTTACTTGGAGCTTTTTGGCTACCCTATTCTCTTATCTTGCCAAGTTAGAATAGATGAAAACATTCCTTTTCGGTTGTAGTTAACCCTATTTTTATGGATGTTTATAAAAAAAATTATTGTTCTTTTCCATCCTTTTAAAGTTGACTTTAATTATTATAGTGTTTTGATTGCACAAAACGGGGGTCATGCATCTTTTTTAAGCTTCTCTTGTTAAACATTTTTCTTGAGGAAAAGTACCTCATTGAATAAGGGCTAAAAGCGCTAAATCTTGGAGCATTGATCTTCATCAACCTGAAAATCTCCCTTTATGTTAATTTTCTAAGGCTTCCAGATTTGCACTAATAGATTAACAGCATCAATTACTGCCTTTTTGGTAATGTTGAATCTTGAAAATAATTGACCAATTAATTTTTTATGAAGAGGAAGTTGTCTGGCCTCAATTTGGTGAACTAGGACCTACATTTCGGTATAAACTGATTGGGACATTGGATATGTTATTGCTCCCCTGCATAAGCCTTAAACTCTAGGGTTATACTTTGAATTTTGTAGGCTTGGAAGAGGTAAAAGGTGGGTATTCTCAATTGCTAGCCTACTTTTCTTTTGCCTTTTCTCTATTCAATATTAAATCTATCTTTTAGTTCTATCTATTCCTTTTCAATCCATGTCATTTCAGTTTTTTATTTTTTTTGATAAATGTGGACAAGTCACTAAAAGCCTTGCCTTACTGTAGGTGTGGTTTTGAACCTCAAACTCCCTTGTGAGAGGGAATGAGTTACCAACTTTCCTTGTGAAGGTTGGTAATCTATATCATTTCAGTTGTTACTAAAACTGTTAATAACTGTTACGGTACCGCTTACAATAGCCGGATTCTCCATGGAGTCTAGCTACCGCTATTTTCTTTCTCATCATCCCTATTTCCTAATAGGACCCTCATCCAGCATGCCTTCTTAATCATGTCATGAGAGCTGAGTTCAATCCTAGTAGTTGACTTGATCCTGATGGTTCTGCAGGAATATCTGATATTTTTAGGCAATGGACATATACACTGACCATCCTAATTGGTTCGTGGTTGTCAAAAATACACTCAATTTCTCCAGATGGAGTTCAAATTGCTGATCTCTTAGTTCAGTAGAGTCTGATTGCATGCGAATTATCTTTACTTTCGATATCCATGAAGCCTTTCATTTTATTTTCTTGAAAAGCGAAAAAATGCTTCTTTTATAACAACTTAAAATATATAGGAACGTCTGCCTAATTGCATTTGTGAGATAGGCTTTCTTGTTGTGAACCTAACATTCCCTTTTTAATCATGTTCTGCAGGGCATCTGAAGCAAGTACTTCTGGTATGCAGAAACTAATTCTTAAACTTAGCATGCTTGTTTTTTCTTGTACGATTTTGGTCATCTTTTCTCTGTACTTTTCTCAGGTTCCCCTCCTACAACATGTGCATATGATGTATACTGCTTGGGAAAGGTGTTGCTTGAACTGGTGACAGGTAAACTTGGCATCAGTGCGTCCAACAATGTGATGACGAGTGAGTGGTTGGACCAGACACTGCCTTACATCAACATCTATGAGAAGGAACTTGTTACAAAGATCGTTGATCCATCTCTCATTGTTGATGAGGATCTCTTGGAGAGTCTGGTGCGAATGGTGTGGCAAAGTCCTGCCTGAACCCAAAACCTTCAAAGCGGCCACTTGTGAGGTACATCCTAAAGCATTAGAAAACCCTCTTAAGGTAGTGAGGGGAGGAGAATGGTTCAGGCTCTGCCCGGTTGCATGCCACATCATCCCGAGGCTCTTGGAATGCTGCATTGTTTGGGAGCTGGCGACAAAGTTCCTCAGAAATTGCTGTGCCACCAAGGGAGGACTGCAGTTTAAAAGCGGTCTGGAACAATGAGGTCTCAAGGTAGTAGCAGGGGAACACTCATTCAACCTTAAGAGGCCATCGAAGAGATCTTCCCTGAACCATCAGGTGCTTGTGACACTGATGACTAATGAGAGGTTTCCTGTGATTCATTTTTGGGAAATAATTCTTCGCGGGCACCCCATTTGAGTGCCTGCCTGCCTTTCATTATCTGATCTGCAGCTCATCTTGTGCTGCCTCAGAAAGGCATCAAGTGGTTTTGTTGATGATTGAGATTACATTCAGTTCTGATTCTTTTCTCTTCTGTTTCTGCCTGGGATTGGATTGACATTCAAAGATGGTGGAAGAAGAAGAGTCCTTGTAACCACCCAGCACAAACAAGAGCAAGTCTGTGGTGGTGTGCCCTGGTTTTTAGTCATAGTAAAAGAGAGAGAGAGAGAGAGAGAGAGAGAGAGTTCTTCCAAGTTATATTTCATTTCAAAGTTAAATTTGGTGTAATGTATTCTTCATTGGTGGTGGTATTTTTGGGCAATGTAAATTAGATTGACAGGTTTTACTGCCCTTTTTTGAGCAGTAAACAAAGAAAACTTTCAAGATTTTTCTCTCTCAAAGATGGGTGTGGTTCATGGTATTTTTTTGACAAAGGCTACAAGCACCTCCCAGTCAAAGGCAGGACAATGCGGGGTTCATGCACATGTGTCCTTGCTTTGTAGTCATCAGAGTTTAAATCTGGGATTATCCAAATTAATGAAGTCCTACACAAATGATCCGGTACCGATAAGCTAAGAGGAGGCCGTTGGTGGGCGTGGTTCACGTTTATCATCTCTCTGGACCTCTATTTGTGCCCTGCTGACTGTTCATTGAGTGGAAAAAGTTGCAATTCTCTTTTATATCCAATATGGTTTTATTTCTCAAGTCACAGTGAGGGGCATAGGTTTGTGATTTTATTTTAACCTATAACTGCTTTTTAATTCTCCGATTAAGGATGCGTTTGTTTAGGTGAAATATTTTTATTTATAAAATTCTAAATTGTAATAGATTACTTCATTTCTTCCACCCCTCTTTTTCCAGTTGTTTTTCCGATTTTTGTTGTAATTACTGAAAGTGGCTTCTAAATCATTTTGCCTAAAACAAACAGCACACTTTTCTTATATTTATTTTAAGAAAAGCCAATATATAAATAGAATGAAAGCAAAACAATAATAATAAGAATATTTTCATATAATCCAAAAAAGGGGATAAATAAAATTTAATAAGGTCCCACCGAGATTTGAACTCGGGTTACTGGATTCAGAGTCCAATGTCCTGACCACTAGACCATGGGACCAATCTTGACGATTTTGAGAATATAAATTATATGATCTCTTCTTAATTAAAACGTTGCAATTATGATAGTAGTTTCACATCCATTAATTATCTGTATTTGTTAAAAGAACATAGTCAAAATTACTGTTTTCGAATATACACAATCTTTTAATTAATCTAAACTTTTAAGACATTTCTTTGCTAGCAAAAAGACCACTTTCAGCATAGTATGATAAATTAATTTTTGGTCCATATATTTTAAAGATAAATTACTAATTTTGATTTCTTTACTTTTAAAATGTTTAATATATTCCTCATATTTTATAAATTTAGCTTATTTTGGTATCTACAAATGACATGGCTCGCATGTAGAATAGAGGGCTTGTATAGTATTTTGAGTTTGATGACATTGGTGATCACGGATCAAACGTGGCAACATCGGAGCAAGGCATGTTGCCATGTCAGTAGTCATATTGAATTAAAAATATTATTTTATTTAAAAAATTTTGAATTTTTTTTAACATGCTATAAGTTCCCACTTCAACAAAAGCAGTTTTAAGCGGGGATAATTTTTTTGAAGATTTTAAAATTGATAATTATTTTAATTTCTTTTGGGGAGAATTATAAATTATATATATTGATAATGATAAGTTCGGAGGGACACGTGGAATGAACCCAACATATCACGTGGGAAGGATTTACCCCCAGTTTCATCCAGCCGGATTACCACGGCAGTCTCTCGGTTTTGGACCTCCTCGGGACGTAAGACAGACTCACCCTTGCAACTTCACTAGGACCTCTTCGGACACCCACAAGTCCCACACTCCACGGATTTACTAGATGCCTACTCCACGGTTCCGAGGAGAAGACTCCTCGGGCTAAAAGCTCATAGCCTCACTAACAAAGCGGGGACACTCTGGCCGAGAGACTTCAGGGAGATTACCGAGGAGCCTCAAGTTCTTCTAGAAGAGTTGACAGTCGAATTGGGGAAACCGAGGAGGGCACATTTTATAGCAAGTACCCCACACCTGTAAAAGGACTTGATTCTTTGAACATCCATTTTCTCTCTCTTTCCCTCTCATGTACTCCAAGAAATCGCCCATAGTGAAATTTTTTCTCCCAACACGGGAGGCCCGTGTTTTTTCCCCCGATTTGTGGGGTTATCCACGTTAAAGTCTTGGTGTTATTTTCCTTGGTTCATCCTCTCTTGATTTTCTTCAGTTTTTTCCCCAAAAACCTTTATAAATTCAAGTGTTAACCGGATTCAAGGATTTTCCTGGAATTTGCGTTAACATTTTGGCCGTCAGAGTGAGGGAATTCAATCAAGAAGTCATGGCAACAACAAAGAAGATCAAGGCAGAGCGAGGAACTAGGGCCGGGCAGCGGCGGCTACCCCTTCCTTCCCAGGACTCCGGGTTGAGCGGCGCCCACCCCAACTAGAGGCGACTCCCCACCCCAATCGAGAAGCTTCTCCGGTATGAGGGAGGATCCTCCGGTTGTACCATGGCCTGTAGGAGTTCTGTGGGCGCTTCAAGGCCATGGAAGCGGCAAATCGTGATCTCATGCACACCGTGATAGCGGTAGAGCGACATGTCTCCCGAGCAATGGCACTGTAGCGTCCCACTATCCGCACAGGAAGGCGCAAGCGATACCGCGGTACACTCTCCTGCGCCCTCGGGTTTCCTCATGCGGCCGAGGCGAAAGTTGCTATTCTTTATCCCTAAATTACGCCTGCCTGGCTGCTTGCGGGAGGCATACAGCTTGAGTCGGCCTAAGGGAGAGAAGGCTACAAGTCACCCCGCGGAGAGGATTCAAGTCTCCAGAACCATACTAGAGGCGTCGATCGCCTCGGCACCGCTCTCCAAGACAATATTCTCCCCAGCAATACTGCGCCTGCGACTTTGCCCCGAGGGGCATCCTTAGCGCGACACTACTCCCCTGTGGTTGCTCGGCTAAAGGCCGATCACTTACGACTTCGATCGCTCCCGGGACGGCGCCCGCGATGTAGGGATTAGCGGCCATGAGGATTTTTGACTCATGTCCCATACATGCTACTCTCGTTCGCCAGGCGATTTGGGAAGCTCCATTCCTAGAGAACTTTAAGGCCCTTAACATTAGGTATTAAAATGGGACTACCGATCCTGTGTAGTATGTGGAATATACGCTAAAAAATAATGACAAATGGTCTCCAGCGAGGGTGCGTTTTATATATGCCCTGCGTTCCCGAAGACCTTCACGGGGATTGTCTACGATTGGTTCAGAAGCTTGCTAGCGCTTTGAATTAAATTGCGATTTCGGAACAACTAAGCGAACTCTTTTTCCGCCGGTTCGCTAATTGCCAAAGGCAAAGGAGAAATCTTGTGATGCTCCTCAGGTGCAAGCAGATGGAGGGGGAGAGTCTCCGGGACTACTTGGATCGATTCAATAGAGACCTCGAGAATGTCAACCTTGACTCCATCGTGGATTGTTGGCCTTGGTATTAGATGGAGCTACAGGGATGGCCCTTTCCTCGATGTAATTTCGGGAGTGGTTCCTAGGGATTTGCAGAACTAATGAGTAGAGGCGCAATCTTACATTGTGCGTAGAAGAGTTCAAAGCTGGCCGAAAGGAAGAAGCCTTGTAAAGGATCAGAGAATTCCAGAGGGAAGAATCCCGACCGGAAAGGTATAAAGATCCAAGGCGGGGGGAGTAAAGGCCTCGGAGAGAGCCAGATAGAGGGATAGAACCACCTCCACGGCGGACCGACCAAAACCCCCCCGGAACCTAGGAGACCGCTATTTCCAGGGAGGTACAACACCTACACCACCCTTAACACATCCAGAGAGAATCTCTTGATGTAGATACAACACAAAACAATCTTAAAACAGCGAATCCAATCAAAGAATTACTGCGGCCATGAAGCGAAGTAGAAAGTTACAGCTTACCACCATCAAGCCAAGGGCTCAACTCAGCAGAAGACTACGTCCAACTAAAGGATACAATTGAGGATCTCGCCGAGGGGCGAGGAAACTTCGATCAGTTCACGCTTTCACGAGGCTGTCTGACCAAAGAAGGACCCCACTGGCGGGCCACACCCGAGAAGGATGTTCCCCTACTCTTGCCATTCTTTGGAGGCCACGGCTCTTGGGGAAAGCTCCTCCTCTAGAGATGGTGGGAGCGGTACACAAAGACCCATCTCGAGAAAAGAGCCGTCCTTTGGAATTGATATCTTTTTCTAGCGAAGACCTCAGAGTCTCACCCCTTGTGATGATACTTTGGTGATAGCTATTAAAGTGGGGGTCTTCACTGATGCATAGGGTGTTAAATTCGTCACGGGAGCTTTCGGTTGATATCATCTTGTGGGATGCCTTCTGGCCGGATGAAGATTGGTTAGGAAAACCTCAAGCCAACCAAGTCCCCCACTTATGGGCTTCAATAGGACCCCCCGTTTTGGAAGGGGTCATAACCCTAAGGTCGCCCTCGAAAAGCCGCCCGATCGGTTTTCTTCCATGGTAAACTTTTTGGTGGATTGGGTGCCCCTCCGACTATAATGCTATATAATGGGGAGGCCATCCTTGAATATGTTCGGGGATGTCCCCTCAACATACGATATGATGCTGAAGTTTTAGAGTGAGAATGGCTGCGGAGAAATAAAGGGTGATCAAGCAGCCTCTCGACAATGCTACGTAAACCATCTAAAGAGCAGGGGAGAATCCGGTAAAAGTGCGAAGCGCTAACCCTCGAAGAGCTACTCCTAGAAGATGAGGGCGAGAAGCTGCGCTATCCAACACCAGTAGAAGAGTTGAAAGTGTGCTGGATTCAGCGAAGGGATCCCCGAAGCAAAGCAGTGCGGCGGCCGAACTTCGATCCGTGGCGGCGGGAAGAGCTCCTTGGATTACTAAAGGCGCCTTGGCCCGGCGTCGCACGCTGGAGTTGCGAAGAGATACCAGGAGTACCACGCAGCATCATAGAGCATCACCTAAACGTGGACCCTACTTTAAAGCTCATAAATCCGAGAAAAGGAGGAACTTAAGCTCTGGACCCATTTAGAAAGGCTACTTAGGGGCCGAGGACGAGGTAAACAAACTACTAAAAGCAGAGTTCATTTGGGAAGTCCAATATCCTGAATGGCTCTCCAATGTTGTGATGGTAAAGAAATCCTCAGGCAAATGGAGGATGTGTGTAGATTTTAACCAATCTGAATAAAGCATGTCTTAAAGATTGTTACTCCAGACTCTACTTTGGGATACGAAATGCTTAGCTTCTTAGACGCGTTCTCAGGATACAATCAGGTCCGAATGACAGAAACAGATGAGGAGAAGACCTCTTTCATTACTTCCCGAGGAACGTACTATTACAAAGTTATGGGCTTCGGACTGAAGAATGCCGGAGCAACATTTCAAAGGCTAGTAAACAAAGTCTTTACAAAACAAATTGGGAGGAATGTCAAGGCCTATGTGGACGATATCCAAGTTAAGAGTGCCAAAGCCTAGCAGCATGCTTCTGACCTCCAAGAGACTTTCGAGGCATTGTGGGCCCACGATATTAGCCTTAACCCAAGCAAATGTGCTTTTGGAGTCCGATCCGCTAAGTTCTCGGTTTTATGATCACACAGAGGGGGATCGAGGCCAATCCGGAGCAAATCTGAGCCATCATGGAGACTAGATTCCCGAAGAGTATCAAGGAGATTCAACGCCTCAACGGGAGGCTGGCTGCATTGGGGAGATTCTTCTCACGATCTGGGGAGAAGAACCTCTCATTCTTCCAGGAGCCGCCGGCGGCGCACCAAGATTCTGCGATGGGCCGGAGGAATGTGACAAGACTCTACTTCGGCTAAAGGACTATCTTGATCACCCACCCTTCTCTCTCTCTAAACCGAAGCCGGGGAGGAATTCTATATTTATCTGCTTAGATTCACGGACTTGGTAATTAGTGGTTAGAGTTCTCACAAGAGAGGAGGATGGAGTGTAGAAGCTAGTTTATTACATCTGGAAAGTGCTTTCAGAAATTGAATCAAGATACCTCCCACTTGAGAAGCTCGCTTTCGCGCTAGTTGTTTCATTGACCCGGAAGCAGCGCGTATTTTCATTCCCCATAAAATCATGGTACTCAGCGACCAACGGCTGAGGCGTGTGCTTCACCAACCAGGCACTTAGGACGCCCTAACAAAATGGGTCGTGAGCTGGGGAACCGCGTCGTGGTTATGCCCCTCGCGCAGCCATCAAGGCACAAGTGTTAGCCGGATTTCATTGCGAACTCACTATCGCTTTCTAAAGCAGAGGAGCACGAGGTTATAAACCACCCAGGGGATCTGGGGCCTCCCTCCCACTGGGTCTTGCATCACAGGATGACTTCGGCAAATCTTTGAAAAGTGCACAGGCGGGCATAGTCCTCCAGATGCGCCATTAGGTTGGAGTACCTCTATGGATTACGAAATTTAACTTCAAAGATACCAACAATGAAGCAAAATTTGAGGCAATAATATAGCGGTACTTGGCCCTGAGGGCCTCGGGGTCCAAGACACCTGTGTGGTCGATAAGCCATATGACCCGAAGAGTTGAGTCTGAGAGGAGAATATGGTGACATACAAGGCTATAATCTGATGGCTCATGAAGAGTTTTCAAAGCATTCATATCAATAAGGTGCCAAGAATGAGAACTAAGAGCGGATCTCCTATCCAAGCTAGCCACATCAGTGGGGGACATCCAACAACCAATAATTAATATCTAGTATTTGGCGTGAGGACCATTGAGTGCCGTCCGCCCGAGAAAAGGCGCCGATATTGAAGGAAGGCTCTGCTGGATGAACCCATCCTGCACTATCTCAAGGATGGAACTCTCCCTCCGGACCCTAAGTTAGCTCGTTGAATTACTGTCCGCTCCGCCCTTGATGTAATCAATGTGGGCAACTCTATAAGAGATCCTATTCCTAACTCTTCTAAAAGTGCTTGCGGCCTTAGAGGCCCGGATTACGTCCTTAGGGGAAATCCATAGAGGTGTGGCAGGGGATCATCAGGGTGGCAAGGCTCTCAGTTATAAGATTCTTCGGCAAGGTTATTACTGGCCAACCTTGTCCAAAGATGCCATTGAGTTTGTCCGGAGATATGACACATGTCAGAGGCATATAAATATCCAGAGACGACCCGCCGTCCACCTTACACCTATCATAAGTACAAGGCCATTTGCCCTCTGGGGGGTCGATATTCTTGGCCCACTCGGTGGCTGATTCGACAAATGAAATTTTTCAATAATGCAATTGACTATTTCACCATGTGGGTGGAAGTAGAACCTTTATCCTCAATCATGGAAAGGCTTGCGATCCTTTCTTTGAAAATCGGTTTATGCTGCGGTTGGAATCCCTTTGGCCTTCATAGCGACAATGGCCACCGGTTCACCAACACCTCATTCAAGACTTTTACTGCGAAGAGCTTCGAAATCAAGCCTGAGACTCACCTGCGGTTACTCATCCCGGGTGAATGGGCAGAGTGGAAGTGACCAACCGAACTCTCCTCCATTTGAAGACCGGGGTACTTCAAGCAATGGCTCCTCATAGATGGAGGGAGATCCCGGGGCCCTATGGGCATCTTGAACCACTACTCGAGCGCCCGCGGAGGGACCCCATTTGCCACGGCCTTGAGTCGAAGCGGTGATTCCACACGAGATTGGGGTTCCCCTTCGAGGCCTTAAAGCATTGATCCTGTAACTAATGAAGAGAAGCATTTCCAGGCTGAGGTGGATATCTTGGAGGAAAAAAGGGACATATGGCAAACTTAGAGGCAGCGGCTTATGCATAAAAGTAGAAGAAGTTCTACGATTCTAAGGTAAAAGGAGGTCACACATTCGGGTTGGTGATGCTGGTCTTGCGGAGAACAAATTCCGAGGAAATAAAAAGTAGGATAGGAAAGTTAACTCCAAGTAGGAAGGGCCTTATATCATAAAAGATATTTGTAAGGCGGAGTACCTCTTGGCTTGCTAGATTGGATGAGAAGAAGCTGAAGCGTCCCTACCACTCTGAAGCACTCAAGAAGTATCATCAATAAAATTTTGATACTCAAGCACTTTGTTTCGATAAATCTTACACACTCCTTGAAGGCAATATCCTTGCGTATCGGCCCAAAGCCCAAAAGCATCCCTCTTTGGAAAGAGGACCGAGCGCCTCGACCGCGAGACACACAACACTCTCCTCGGAATCATGGTTCTGCGCTTTGATTGTGAACCACTAAGATTCCTCCTCGGAATCGTGGTCACGTAGCCTTCTGATTGCGAGCCAGCTAATATTCAACCATTCACGTGAGAAGGGCGGCATTACAAATCCAAAAGGAGTAGATGAAAAAGTTTTTCACATATACCACGGACTTAAAAGTTACAAAACAAGAACATCGATCGTATCCTCATGGATTTAACAAAAGGAGAACAAAATATAAATCACATCGAGGTGAGCATGTCTTGAGGGAATAGCTAAGGAATCTCACACGATTCCCACCCTTTGCCGGCCTTCATTACACAGCGCCAGGCCTCTCGAAGATGCGTCACCGAAGCATCCTCCAAAGGCGCCTCTCCAGCTAGGGTCATCTCCTCGCAATGAACTGCCTCAGAAATTGGTCCTACAATAATCAAAGAAGTAAGTCATATGATAGCAACAAGGAGAAGAAAGATCTCGAGTCCCTACCTCCCTCCTCCACGCCTTCATCCGAAGAGGGTTCATCGTCCAGGAGCTCGTCGTTAGTTTCCACTTTCGGGTCCTCTTCAGCCAGGGTTTTGAGGGCTTTCTTGTACGATAAAGTGTTGAAGTCTACAGAGATCGTCTTCAACACCTCCTCTAGCACAGCCTTTAGAACTAATTCTCAAAGAACTTTAAAGGCCTCCTCGCCGCCTTTCTGAAAGCCAACCCCATACCCCTCATCCTTATCTCCATAGAAAGAAGAAATAGTTTCCAGCTCCTGTATCCGACAATGACAAAGGTTCAAAGTCTCTTGCATGGAAGCCATCTCCCTCAAAACTCGGTCCATCTCCTCTACGGGAGTTTCTTTTTCAACACTCGCCTGGACAAGGGAATTATTCTTCTCTTCTAAGTCCTTCAATAGCTTGTCTTTCTCCTGTTGAAGGAGAGTAATTGCCCCTTTTGCTGAATTCAAGTCCGAGGAGAACTTTTCAACCTCAGCTTTAGAAGTAGAGACTTCGTTTCAGATTTGCGGCTATCTTGAGCGATTTCTTAGATAACTTGACCTGCTCCACTACATCCTGAAGCTCTATGACCCTCTCGAAAAGGGTCTTGACATGTCCTTCTAGTTTCATCTTCTCCTGAAGTAACCACTGGCACTGCGCCGATGACGAGTTAAGGGAGCTTTCAATTTTGTCTTTTTCCCCTTGAAGGAGGGAAAAATCAGCATGAAGCCTCCTGTTCTTAGCCTTCAAGGTCGATCTGGCGTGATGCACCTTGAGGAGCTCACGACCCTTCTCCAAAAATTTGGTGACATGATCCATCATTACCCCCACTCATACGTAGGAATCATGCAAATGGTTTGAGCTCCGGGTACTTAAAAATTTTTAAAAGAGAGAGAGAGAATTAGAGGCTGAAGAAATTTACCGAAATCACTGACAATCGCATGTGAGCCGCCAATTCAACCTCTTCAAGACACTGCAACCGAGACTCGATCTCATTTGTTTGAAGGAGCTCCAGAGAGATGGCCGCCAATCACGAGGGGTCGAGGCGAGGAGGCCATCAAGCGGATTAAACCTAATCCACGAAGAGCTCCTCGAGGGCACGGCCTATCTCTTGGATTGATTATAGGCCCCTTCAATTTCCACTGGCGGTTGTGGTTGGGGCGCATGCGGGCCGCCGCCCTCGAAATGAACTATGGCTTGGCGTTAGAGGCTCTTGAGGAGGCAACAAAGGCACTTGCTCCGACCTCACTCCCTTGTGGCAAGAAATGTCCCAATGCCTTCTCGATCTCTTCGCGGTAGGAAGCCGCTTTGAGTCAAGCGGCTGCGTAAGAAAGCGGCTTACGGGGAAACATCATTCAGCTTGCGAATCCCTTTCTTACAGCTCACGAAGTGGGAGATGTTGTCCTCTTGAAAGATTCTCCTCCCTTGCGAGGAGGCTGTGGGGGCTTCTTCCTCCTCCCTGCAGGTCAGCAGCGAGGGAACATATTTCGCCGGCATTGTGGATTTTTCACTTGCAGCGGGGCCTTTAGGTGGAGGGCCACTTATTTTTAGCGTCCTTCTTTCCTTCGCCCGCCCTATTGGATTTCAGCCCGATTGCGCCGAGGCGACATGGTTCTTCAATTCTTCCCGAGCGCCTGCGTAGGTCTTTTCCTTTTGCAGGAAGCGGCCTCCCTCTCTTCTTGGAAGACTTCGGAGGTTGGCCACCGCAATCACAGTGGCCTTCTTCTTCTTCTTTTCAAGTCTCACCATTTTGCCCTCAGTTTTCCTCGTTGGCTCTGCTCCATACCAACAAGATATTCAATCTGAGACCTCCCTCTATCAGATTCCCCTATCAAAGGAAGATAAAACAAAAGGAAGTGTTTCAAAAATAGAGAGATGTCGGGTTATTAGAAAAGGGAAAAGTTAAAGCGGACCCTACCCAAGGCGGATAGAGGCTACGAGGCTCGCCGAGGATCTCGATAGTCAAGTATTTATCAGCCCGAGGAATATGAAGGCACTCCTTGCGGCTTGGATACTACGGTCTGATTCCTCCTCGGCGAAAACTCCTTCTTTTCACTGGGGAAGGAGCTTGAGAGAGCCCCATTAAGTCCGAACTCCTAAACCCTCCTTACTAGGGAAACAAAAGAACTTACGACTTCCACCTTTATGGAAGAGGGCGCGGGCGAGGAACCTCCTGTTCACCCGAGAGCACCAAAATAAAACCAATCGGTGTTTCTCTCCCTACTTAAACGAAGAAAAGCTTAAAGCTGCGAAATGGAGGGCTCGATCTAGCAAGAAACAGGATGATCCACGAAGCCTCATAGGCATCTCCAGGAGTTTGGAGTCAATTGGGATGGACAAACCTCAAATTCCCTAAAAATGTCTAAGAAAAGTTCGGGGAATGGGAGCCTAAGTCCAGCGAGAAGGGCATCATAATAAATCGCGATTTCACCATCCTCAGATGGTGAACTCGCAGTCTCAGAAGGAGCCGGAACCCTATATTCCAGGGAAGAAACGACTCCGGTAATTTTATAATCTAAAGCTATTTTATGAATCGTTTTTGGTGGAAGAAGGTTTGGATAAGTGGAAGAACAAGCATCCGACTTCTTAGATACATCAGTCATGGTCTCAAGAGCTAAAACGGGGGAAGTGACTGGCGAAGAAGCAGGAGAAGAAGTGGAAGGAGGGGAAGTTGTCGTACCTAAAGCCATGGCGGCGTCGGGACGGAAACCGAGATGGACCTCTAAGCATAAAACTCATAACAACAGGGGAAGATGATGGATTTGGCTCTTTGGAGGAGGAAACCCTTGTTTTCAAAAATGAGTCCAATCGATTCAGCGATTGGCCTAACAACCCGTGAGCCCCCAGCAAGACGGATTTTTCCCCTCAATCCACGCACTATCCGGACCAAACATGTGGAAGCGAGAGGCGACTTGGATGGGACGCGGTAAGCACCCTTAGTGGATGAGTGCCGCGTGGAATATTGATGGGATCAATGAAATCATTCCCACAGCGGCACCCTACGAAAGAAGTGTTGGGGAAGTAAAAGGGCATAAAGGCACTTCATGCCCCACTTGCACCTTGCCGTGCCCAACGGACCTCTCTCACTTGGCGTAGCCTCACACTATTAATCCTGTAACAAAAGGTTCCTCACTTCGGACCGCTTCACAAAACCAGGACCAAAGCACTCACTTGCATTGCCCCATTGGAAGCCCTAGGAATATTCCGTCACACTCCCGAGCCACTTCTTATATGCTTAGCTTTCCGCGAGCATACTTGGTGATGATAAGGAATCCACAAGAGGGAAGAGAGAGAGAGAGAGAGAGGAAGCGAGTAAGAGAGAGAGAGAGGAGCACAGCTTGAGGTAAATGAGATAGAAATAAAAACAAAAACATAAAAACGGCTAGGGTTTCAGGTCTATTTAAATATATTATAAGGTCAATTTGCATAAAATCCCTGTAAAAATATATAATTATATTAAGGTTTTAAATGGAAGGTTTTATTTATCTAAAATAAATAAACAAATAAATAAATAGTTTATTTTTAAAAAAAATATGTGTCTTACAATATAAACCCTTGCTATGAAGTTTGTAGAACTTGGTTTTTTATTATGATTAATTTGAGTTCTCTATTGAGTTTCTCTTGCTTGGAGCTTGCTCCCTCCTTTTGCTAAACCCGGCATATCTTGAAGCCTTCTACTCTTTTCAACTTGAGGTTTGGTGCATCAATAAATATCTATGCTCTATATTTAATATCTTGGTCAACTATCTCCAATTGAAATTAAAAACTATGTTTGATAAGGATGAGACTAGTCATTAATCTAATGGTGAAGGATTTTGAAGGCTTAGCATTTTAAACATGTTAACAGTAATACTAGTGATGTCCTTAAAACAAGCATGAGTTTGCCTTCTTAGAATTAAACCATACTACCACTAATTGGTGAAAATAAGAGAACTCATTCCCCATGATCTTCCAAATCATTCCAGGCCCCATTGTATTTACTGTGAATTCTATTTGGCAAGGGTAAAATCAAGAGAAGTTTTATGGACCGGAAATAAAAAAGAGTTAAAATACATTTTGAGTGCTTTAGAAAGAGGTCGATGTTAGATTTCATCTTAAATTTTAAAAATTATTCCAATCTAGGATTCCACCTGTATTTTGCTTATGCTATGCATTTTAATTACCTGCGTTGATGTAGTGCTTAGCGTGGCATCTGAGATAGAAATACATGATATTTATTTATTTTTATTTATTTATTTCTGAATTAAATAATTATTTTTGATGACATGGTAGAGGCGGTGTTGGACTACTTGGCGTGGCATGCCGCGTGACAATTTTTAATTATTTATTTTTTATTTTTTATTTATTTAATTGTTTTAATTTTTCATCTTTTTAGTTTTATTTTATTATTTTTTATGAAGGAAATAAAAATAAAAATAAAAGATAAAAATAATAATAAAATAAAAATAAAAATAAAAATAAATAAATAAAAATTTGCCACATGGCGTGCGGCGTCCCGATGTACACTGCTGGCCGTACATCATCAAAATATGGTCACAAACCAAAATAAAAAAAAAAAAATGTATTTACAGATTCATTATCTCTTCGTAATGCCAGCGTCCGAGTCGAAGGGGAGCGGAATATGTTAATGTGACGTGAGAATCTACTTGAAATCGTGGGTATATTGACTTTTAAATTTAGGATAGAAATAAACATTGGACCTCTTTTCGATATTTAAAATGAGCTTTAACCTAAATAAAAGGACAAAATAGGAAGAGTACTTCGCCAGCTTGACACTATGCAGGAGCCCATACAAAACACTTCTGGGCTCCGTGAATTCAATCATTCCGAAAGCTACACTCCACCCAACATTAAGCAATCAAACCTTATTTGCTGGCTCCTTCTATGTACTAAATAATACTAAATACTAAGAAAAAGGAGAAAGCATTATGATCAATACATCCAACTGAGCACAAAACAATAACTAGTCTTGTTTTTCTCTTCGTATCTTGAACTCCTCCATCATTGTAACTAACAAATGATAAGACAACAATATCTATGTGTTAATTAAAATTATAATTGTGTTCTTAGCTTTCAAATTCTTGCATCTCTCTTCCAAAATAAAAAATAAATAACCTGCAGCTCCCATGCAAACCCATATAATCACTTGATTATTTTATTAAGAGCCCTAAAAAGTCCAGTAGAAATCAAAATGGTGGAAAAGAGTAGAAAAGAAAAGATTCAAACCAAATCAGGGAGAGATAATCTTAGGAGATAACTTTGTTCAGTGATAGCAAAAGAAGAGAACCGTACCATTGCTGCAGAAACAAATTCATACATAAATTAGACTTTGTATGTACAGCAAGTTAAGAAACATTTTCGCAAGATTTTTGATATTGTGATCCAAATAAATTCAATATGCAATGTACATTGGATTCAGTAATTCCCACGGTTGTACAAGGATAGAGATTGAATCTTAGGACCATGAATTTTAATGAACTACACTGATGCTCAAGTGTTTTAATTATTTTTTTAATTCTGTGTAAAAGATTTTTTTTTTTTTCAACCAAGATGAACTGATTTGCTTATTTAAATTTAGTGTAAAAAGCACAAGATAAAGGAAAACCAAAAATTCTTGAAATAATCAAATCAATTATATATATACACCTACCACACATATATACTTATTTTAATCAAAGTGAAGCACATCCTACAGTTAAATCAAACAGTTTTTCATTTTGTTCCAAAACTGGATACATAATCATAATTTCAGAATCAAAACCATTCAATTGAGGAAGATACTTATCAATCACTCAACACAGACTAATAAAGAAAAGCACAAGATCAAATCAAACAACATAGAATCTGATTCAACAACAAAGCATAATCTTTGGATCTGGTTTCTCCTCGGGATTAGATCGGATCGCGGCTAAGGGTTGAGATTTATTTATTTTGAGGGATGAGCTGGATATGGGCTTGAGGAAATCTGGCCGCCAGGAGTACAAGCACAGGGAGAGAATTGTTCGGAGTGGGCCTTGTGCCCTGATTTAACTCCGACGATCAAGTCAGTGAAAGGAAGTTCTGGGATGAAGTACTCCTAGGGAGTTAATGGTTTTCTTCTCTCTTTTTTCTTACTTTGGCAGGTTTTCTGCTCTCTTCTTATATTCCTCAGTTGGGACGGTCCCTGTTCTCGATTGAGCTCAGCCTCCTCACTTTCCACCGGACTTGACATTTGCCTTTTCCACTAGGGTTGGAACCTGTCTTTTCAGTCGGGATTAAAGCCTGCCCCATCGGTCGCGATTTGGCGCTTTACCGTACTTATTCCCTTCCACGAGATCTTTCAACGTCTAGTCCCTTTCACGCCCCCTTTTCCCCATGCTTTGACTTCATAGTCGCTTTTCTCGTCGGGATGGGGTGTTCGAGACGGGGATCCGAGCTGATTGGACATGTGGTCGGAATATCACTGAACGTTTGACCGTTTGGTCGATTCAGATGTCGGTGACGTTGGTGCGCATCTGATCTAGATTGGAATTAGGATGATTAGTGGTTTCTCCATGTGCTCGATAGGATTTACCCTTATCACTAGTCCCCTCGTATAGTGAGCTTGCGTTCGAGGCCGAGTCAGGTATGAATTTCTTTCAGACTTGGGTTGGTACGAAAAGCTAAGCGATTAGTTGGGTTGGCTCTGGATTATTCCTTAGTCGGCTGTCATGGGGGATCCTTGCAAAACTTCTATGCTGTGCGGCTACCAATCTGGGGATATCAGGCGTGGTTCCCGGAGATCTCATAACTATGGTTGTTAGAAAGTCTGTCTAATAAAATTATCTTTTATGGTGATCTTTTCGAACTGTTGGATGTTTATCTATATAAGTATGCGAAGATGGGTTTGATGTTTCCAATTCCTCGTGAAGCGTCTGGAGCCAGTCCTCGATGCCAGCCCATCACCCTCCTTTTGCAAATTATTCCTCCTTGAACATTCAACTCGGTGAGGATTCCTCTAACTTTGCATTGGTGCTTGGATTTGAGTGGACCTTTGAGTCGTCCATCTAAAGGGTCCAAGTGGTTGTGTGTGGAATGTGGCCTCGTGTAGGAACAAGGCTCTAGGCTAGATCCGGTTTGGATGCGGGTGGCGGAGTTTCCTATGAATAACTACATGGCCGTGGGGACCGCTTGGTCTTTACGTTCCTTGGAAGAGGCCCGATTTCAAGGTGAAGGTTTTTGGGAGATCTTCCACAAGAAGGAGTCGGCTTTCACCGCTTAGCCGTCTCGCCGAGCTATGGTTCTTAGTGACAGTGAGGGTAGAAAGGGAGGAGCGCAGCCTAGTGGTACCCTGTAATCGTCAGCCAAGTCGTGTTGAAATGCCAGGCTGTTTTCGGCGTTCTTTTCTTGTGAAATATGTATACCCTTTTTGTACCAAGTGTTTCCTTTAGTAATGTATTTGTGCCGAGTATTTGTGTGGTGTGCAATTTAGGGACCTCGTTTTAATGACCGAATGCAAAACTCATCCTAAAAAGTACACTACTAGGGACAAATTTTTATCGGTCCCAAAATTTCAATTTTTCATGTTATATTAAGGACCAAATTTAATTCTGATCCCTATAACCATAAAAATCCAATCCTGAGTTAGACTAATGCAGATGTGTCATGTGTGGAATGTGTTGCAAGTTCTGTTGATTGTGATTTATTTATTTATTTATTATTATTTTTTATTTATTTATTTATTTTTTTGTAAATGATGCACAGATTAGAGGGGTGATAAAAAGATTTTGTGATTTTGCTTGCTTGAATTGAGAAAAAGTCAATGTTTGTGGTTTAATTTTGTGAAGTTTTTTATAATGCGCTTTTTTTTTTTGTTGTGTTTTGGCGAAGCATAGCTGTTTAGTATTTGATAGATTTTATTGTGAAGTTATGTTCTTGAATTACTTTTATAGTTTTATTCCCCAAAGACTCATTTAAATGCTTTTGACAGTTTAAAATAACTTCAATGAATTCATGCAGTTGCTCATTGATTTTAGGCATTTATTTTGTAATTTAAAGAAAGAAGTATCACCCTTTTGATTGTTCCTGACATGAGTCACATAAACATACATATGTTTCTTCTTATCTGTATTCTCAGATCAAAATCATGTCTTTTATTTTGCTTTTGACGACTCACAGGACTGAGTGCTAATCCACAGGTTTCGTGTTTATTCTGTTCGAAGGAGCTCTGATAATTTAGCTTTGTACAATATATGGTAATCAGGTATTGCTGGGTTTCACGATTCCATGGTTTTTCCCAAGTACAACTCTACGGGCTTGTTTGGATTGGCTTAAAAAAAAAAAACGCTTAATTTATAAATAAACATTTTTTTCAAAATTGCTTCTACCAATTTCTTTCTTTTTGTAAACTTAACTCATATGCAGTGTTCCTAAAAAAAAGCACATGTTTGAAACTTTTTATCAAGCTTTGTTTCTTTTTTAAAAAGTTAATCCAAACAATTTTTTGACCCCGGACACGCTAGCAACTTATAAAAATGCGACTTACTACCAAAAAAGTACTAATCCAAATGTACCTACATTCCATTCCTTGAAGTTAATAATACTAGTTTTGCTTGGAGGTTTTCTCATAGAATAGTACAAGATGAACGAGTGGCCGACAGGTGGAGGTTTCATTACATCAATTACATTGTGTTTCCCTACACTGTAACTGAGGAAGCTTTATATGGATCTGTTTGAAAGTCTTACATATGTCCACATACTGATGTTGCTCTTGCAGAAGCTTTGCATGATCTGGTAACACAGCTTTGGAGACATTTATCATAAGAGAATGTGTACATTGCTGATAATAATAGTTAGAAATATATATATGCAGTAAGAAATTGCCCTTGGGGAATGCAGTTCTTTCCTTTGTTTCAGCATATTCATTATCTTGATCCATAAAATTGAACATTATCATTTATTAGCATATCAAGATGGGATGACATTTTGCTGTGCAGATCTGTGTGAAAAGTTTTCTTTCTCTATCAATTGAGATTAGTTTCTCTCAGCTCCCTGCCTTTGTCAGTGCGTTGCTACCCACTACCTCCACATTCTTTTTGAAATATATGTGACTTGGTAGTCGTCAGTGGGATTGCAACTTGCTATTTTTCCTCTTGTATTTTGCAAGACTGGGGCATTAATTATAGGCTCACTGGAAGGCGCTGTTTTTTGTGTAGAGAGAGGATAGAGGGAATATTATTGATAAATAAAGGGGCATGCAATTCCCCCTATTACTGATTATATTATTTTTCTATAGACCAATGAGGAGCTACATATTCGCTTACACTTGATGCAAGTGCACTCTTTTGCATTTAGTTCTTCACTATTTAATTGTTCTTTAACCAATTTTGATTATTTTCTTGCTTCATCCATGTAATCCAATATTATTATTTGTATGGTGATTAGTTTGGAGTTCCTGGTTTGGTTTTATGCAGGGGAAGTTCACTTATTGGTCAATGGTGAATGCCAACTTATATAAATATGGATTTTTGGTTTTATGAAGCGAATTCTTATTACAATTTTAGTCATGCGCGCATATCGAGATAAAGTGATTATGTGCCAAGATTAGATAAGATGATTATTTGCATTGCAGGAAGTTAAGTTGATGATTTGTTGCGCATTTTAACTTCATCAACAAATCTCTTATTCATGTTTGCTCATGATAAAAAGGCTAGGCTCTTTTACTGTTCTGCTGTTTGCGGGTGTCCGTATCAAACCACTCTACAAAGCAGCTCTCAGGGTGAGAAGCTTTAGTCACATTCATCACCTGGGAATGAGTTTCATATCCATGAAGTTGGATAACAAAAACTACTTGCTGAATATTGTATTGTAAATTATACAGAACTTATGCGTTAAACTTATGTTAAGTCTTGACATAGAAAACAAGATTGCCATCAAGGTTGCTTTAATTTTTTTTCTACTATCCTAGTATATGAATGGGGATGTTTTGGGTGGCCAAAGTGATATGTAATTTGTTACAATTGCCTCACAGGTTTATTTTTTTGATAAAGTGGATACAAATCATATTAAGAAAAAGCAGAGAAAATGGAGAATCATCTAACACTTGTTGGAGCCTTTATTGCATGTATTATTGGAGATCCCATATCACTGGTGAAGCAAAGATTATAGTAGAGGAAGCTTGGCGTTAAAGTGCTTGTTTTACTTCAGTATTGAAGTTAGGTACAGGATAACAATGGTAG